>OVBX01003718.1:0-16153 GCA_900406325.1 Erucastrum elatum | reverse complement strand
TCTCCATTTGAGATAGCTGCTGGGAATGTTGCAGTTGTAGAGGATTTCGCTGCTGAGGTGGCTGGACGATGTTTATGCGTTCACGAGAGTATGGTTCTCTAACCAAGCTTGGTCGCTCCACGAGATAGTTTGAAGAAGTTCCATATGTAACTTGCGGATTATTGGAAGCTGATGGATACAATGGTGGACCTTCGCTCTTGGTTACCAGATTTGAGAGTCTGTCACGCTAATATTTATATTTTGATTAATAAAAACATTTGTAATGTAGATTTAGGTCCTGATTGGCAGAGTATATAATAAAACAGTAACAATATGCTATAGAAGCAATATGCTGTACAAGCTATATGCTTTTTGTTAAACTGTATAATAGATTGATTGGTAGAGCAGTATGAATATGTTAGTTAAAATTATTATAAAAATTACTATATAAAATATAATATATAAAATATTTATTTATAAAGAATATATTTCTAATATCTATAATAAAAAATATATAGTTAATTTATTTTATTTACTAATTTCAAAAGCTATGTCTATATATAGAAAATGTTATTTTAAAAAAAAATTTTACAAATAAAATATATATATTTTTTAAATAAGTTTCAGAATTTAAATATATATTTTTAAAAATATTATTTCACATTTAAAATATAATTTAATTTATATTAAATTAACTATATATCTTTTTATTATATATCTACTAGAAATATATTCATTATAAATAAATATATGATAGAGTAAATTTTATAATAATTTTAAATAGCATTTAAAATAATATTTCATATTTAAAATATAAATAATTAAATTAAATTTTAAATTTGAAACATTATTTAAAAAATATTTATATTGAAAATTTATTTTATAAATCAAAATTTTATTTTATGGATAGAAAAATAATTTTATGATATTATTAAATAAAATAAATTAATTAATTATATATTTTTCTTAAATTTATAAATTATAAATGCAAATGCTCTTCCAAAATCTTCATATGAAAGCATTTGCCAAAGAGCATTTGAAGAGCATTAGCATTCGTAAATGCTTTTGGAACATGTTGAACATAATACTAATGCTAATGCTTTACCAATCAAGGCCTAATACACTTAAATTTAAAAGTAAGGATGACAGTTTGTAAAACCTGATTAACAAGAAAACAAATCAGATAATATTTAACGGTTGAATCGATTAAGTTGCAATAATTAAAATGGACAATCTCTAATATATAAAAAGACACGTAAGACTAAAATTAAAACATTCATCTAAATATATATTATATTTTTATGGAGAAATAGTTTTATTTGTAAATAATTGTATATATTCATCACTTGTAATACAAAAAAAAGAAATAAGTCATTCATATTTTGTAATGTAGAATATAAGATTAAAATAGTTGAATTATGAATTAAAAATTGATAGTATTTCTAAAATGTCCTATTAAAATCATTGTAATTAGAATATATGTGAAAAGTATAACTTTCAGTTAAAATCGGTTTAATAAGTTTAACATCGAAGTTCTAATATCATTTTAAACATTTTTAATTTATTCGCTTTCTGAAATAAGTTGGTTGCATAAATTTTTCCATAAAATATTTTAAATGATTTTGAAATATTTATTACTATGTTTAATATATTAAATGAACGGTATTAATATATTTAGTACATTAAATGAACAGTAAGTCAAACAAAATCTAGCCATGTTTATTGGTTCTATGTCGTCAATAAATGATGCATGTCTAACAAATAAAATTAAACACAAAAAACATTATTCTAACGAGTTATTCACAAATTATATGTATTTTATGTAATTTAAATATATATATATATATATATATATATTGTATGACTCATAAGTATTAATTGAACATTAACCAATTTCTTTGTATGATATTTAAAAATTTAATTTATCAGTGTAAAATAGGTAAAATAAAAATATGATAAAGAAATGAGTTTTCAGTTCATGAAAATATACACATAAAGACATATCTGCTTTTTAATCTTGGAGGTTGAATTTATATAAAGTATGTAAGAAAAAATAAAAATCACTTATTCAAAAAGTATTGCCTTTATATGAAAAATAACTTGTACATTTAGTAATTTGATTCTAATGCTTATGTAGATTTATTAAAAAAAAAGTTGTATATACACATAATTTATAGAAGCAAGTAAACAAAAAATCATGTAGAATATGTTCATATAAGTGTAAAATTGCAATATTGTAGTGACTGATGAAATATAAATTACCCAATGGATAATTTGTTTTAAATTTGTTTAATAATTTATGTATATCAGTTTTTCATTGAAGTTTGTAGTATAAGTTTGAAACAATTTTAAAACCTTTTTTACTTGATTTGATAAATTAGATTGATGAACATACAAACCATGAACATAATTGTTATTTTTCTTTTTGTTAGTCTAACATGTAGATACTTCATGGAAAACAAGCAAAAAGATAAATCGACAAACGAAAAATTTTAACTAACAAAATCATTTTCCATTAAAAGACTTGTCTGTTTTGTATATTTTATAGATTTATATTGTCTATCCATTAGAATATGTATATTAAGTTCAACACCAAAAAAGATATTCTAGTTTTAGAAATAAGATATTCATTTAACAACGAAACAATTGATGAAATCACAATATTAATTAAAAATTGAAAATTTATGCATTTTTACACACCTCTTCTCTGAGATATGCGTTTTCTGCTCGGAGGTTTTGGCGATCGAGTGTGCGTTCTCCTTGCCCAAGACGAGGGCCACCACATGGAGGGCAAGTCACAGTTTTTAATGATTCTTGCATTGCTTCGTTCTCACGTCTTATTTTCATATTTTCTGTTCTAAGTGATGCATTGTCTGCTTTTTCACCTTGAGTCTGTAATTTGTTTATTTAAAATAAAACAAAACATATTAATAATTTTACCTCAAAATATTCATATTTTTATTTAAATATGCAAAAACTGTATAAACTCTATTGTAATAAAAAAATTAATATACATCAAAAACTTTAATTTGGATGACTAAAATAAAGACTGATAAATTACTCTAACTTTTTTTAGATAAAGCAAATCAGTTCATGTCATGTACGGAAATATAGTATAGTTTAGACAATATTTTACTTTTGTTTGTGTTCTTTTGTTTTGAAACCAAAATTTGATTTGTTTTGGTTTAAGATTTAGTTCTTCTCCCAGTTTAAGTCGTTGTGAATCGTCTGGATGAGGACACTCCTTGAAATACCTAAATTTTACAATCCATTACTTATTAATTAAGAAGTTTTCATTAAAAAAACTATAAACTAATTAAGATCTTACGCTTCGAGTCTTTGAATTTGATGGATAGAGTGGCGATGATAATTCTTCTTATCCCCATCACTTGTGTTAAGATAGGTTTCATGTTCATCACTTGAACTGCTATCACGACTAGAAGCCATTTTTCAATCCAAAAGAAAGAAATATGCATAATCTATTAACCAATTAAAGGCTATTTATACTGAAAACTGTGATTGACATATATGGGTAATTTCTCTTTCCTTATTATTTGTCCATGGTGTAAAAATCTTTTTCTATAACCTCAAACTTTTTTAAAATAATAAATGAAAAATACAACCTTATTTTTTTGTCAAAAGAAAGCCAAAACAAGACAAAATGAAATCATTTATGAAAAGATCTCATCACAGATTCTTTTTTTCTTTATAGACATTACTGTAAAGGTACTAATGAAATCTTTTTCTATTTATATTTTCACTAAAATAAATTATTTTCTATTAAATTTTGGATTTGCAGCCAGTTTCCACCTAGCATGCATTAGATAAAGATTAGAGACATACTTTTAAATTAATAAATTAAATCAAGGTGAGGTGTTAACAAACAAATGTTGAAATGCGACACCAGAATTTTCTCATCCTCTAAATTGAAACATAATAAAGTTGAGATCTCCACTTCTAATAATAAGCATGATTTACTTAAATAATTAAAGTTAATTATAGATGGGTTGGTAGAAATGGCAACAAATGGCAGATATATTTTTGAAAAAAATAAATATAAAACTTAAATGTTAAAAGTATGAATATAATAAAATAAAATATAATTTATTTCAAAAAATTAGTTTTTATAGTTGAAATATCGGTTTTGTGCCTCAGTCGACCATTTTATGACTAATTTACATATATACAAATGTGTCAAACTATATTATTTTATATGAAAAGTTTTGAATTGAGATTTCGATAAGAGTTTTAGATATTGTAATTTTATTGAACCACAAAGTTTTATCATCTTATTTGGATTAATTGGATGGATATTATTTTCGGCTTTTCTAAATTTTATTTCCTTAGTTTCTGAAGTTGACTTGTTTTCTTCATAATATGAAATATATATTTTCCTAATCATACATATTTTTGGACCGGTACAAAAGATTTACATTCCTCACATATTATAGATGTGACACACATTTATTCACATAGACCACTGACCAAATTTGGTTAACGATCTTCGTGAATAGAAGTATGTCAGATTTATAATTTTGACAAAGAAACAAATATTTCTGGATTAGGAAGTAAATATGAATAATAGACACTTACAGCTGGAGCCAATTAAGTGTTTTACTGTCAATTATCTATAGGAAACTAATCTCATAGGAAACAAATAAAATCTTATTTTTTTATTCTATCCAAATTTTCTTCTTCTAAATACCTAGTATGATTAGGAAAAAACAAAATCTTTTATAGCATGATTTATTTAGTTATCCTACTAGGTAATTAGAAGAAGAAAATTTGGATAGAATAAAAAAATAAGATTTTGTTTTTTTTTCTAATCAATGAAATGGAATTAGTTTCCTATAGATAACTGACAGTAAAAACGCTTAATTGGCTCCAACTGGACGTGAATATTATTCATATTCATTTCCTAATCAAGATATATTTGTTACCTTACAAATTGTAAATGTGGCATACTTCTATTCACAAAGATCATTAACCAAATTGGGTCAATGACCAGTTTGAATAAATGTGTGACACGTGTATAATATGTATGAAATTTAATTCTTTGGTACAAATCTGAAAATATGTATAGATTAGGAAAAAATCTATTTCATATTATTAAGAAAACACGTCAGCTTCAGAAAAACTAAAGAAATATATTTAGAAAATATGAAAATAATATCCTTCTAATTAAATCATATAAGATGATAAGACTTTGTGGTTCGAAAAAGTTACATTTTCTAAAACTCTGATCAAAATCTCAATTCAACTTTTTTCATGTAAAATAATATATTCTGACAAATAATATATATATATATATATATATATGTGTGTGTGTGTGTGTGTAAATTAACTGTCATAAAATGGTCGACCAATGAGGCACAAAATCAATCAGTAAAATATGAATAACAAACATGTAATCCATATGGACCTAATCATATACAGTACACCTTTAACAAATAAAAAGAATCACACACAGTATATTACAATATACTACATTGAAAGTATTATGCAAAAAACAAACAATACATTAAGCAGATTAAACACCTGACACAAATCTATTCGAGAAGATCACACATTATTCTTATAAACATTTAATGTTTTTCACTCGGTTACATTTAGTTAACTAATACATTTTTGCCACAACTTGTTTTGAATTTTTTAATTTTGCATAGTCGAAACTAATTTTAATTTTTCATATATGTAAAAGACCTTCTTATATAAATTTTCTTTTTGATATCTATTTTTTTTGTCAACCATATGAGTTTTATCAAGATGCCCAGATAATTTAAAATGATCTTCTACTCATAAAAATACTGGTTCTCTATTCCTATTAAATTATTTTATACAACTAAGTATTAAAATCTAAAAGAATAATAAAATATATTAACAAAAATTAATTGATAGAAAAGCTTACCGATGTTCACGAGAACAAGATGTCTAGATTCTACAAAAATTTAGAAGGATTTATAAGAACTTTGATTCGAAAAGAGAAAAAATAGAAAAAAACGAAGTTGAATTCAAAGATATGAAAAATCGTATGGGTATCCCGAAAGAGATTGAACCAGTATATATCCATGAAAATATTCTATTCTCTATTCTATAAAATGGTGGTGTATATATAGGATAAGCCGAACATTCTAGAGTGATAAAACTTGAAAAAAATCTTTTTCTTTTTTTACTTTACCGTATCTACAAATGTTAGTTCAGTTGTTCTGTTTTACTTTGGCCCAAATTCATATATATAAACTCATAAATATTTGAGTCCAATTAAAAATTTTATTTACATTTAAAAGTCCAGCCAAATTATAACAACACTAAAATATTTTTGGACTTTTCAGATTTTTATTTTTTAAAAGCAAAACAAATATAAAAATAAGTATCAAAACAAATCATAATAAGAAATCATTAGTATATTTTCATTAAAGATAGTTTTATTACTGGAAAGAAAAATTGATCAGATAAATTTAAATATTTTATGTTATTATCTGTTTAAACTAAAATTGGATTTAACGTTTTAAATTTTTTTACCAGACTACACTATAAATGCGAAAAGTTAATTTTTAAAATGATGATAGTTTTTTTTTCCGGTGATGATAGTGTTACAATAGTTACGTAACAAAATAATCAATTTATAAAAAACATGGATTACTTTCAAATCTATATTATTATTTGCAAAGTGATTTTTCACGATGGAGCTCCCACGTTAAAAGTTAAAGCGGTTAATATCAATACTACCATTAATGAACAAAATATACAACACCACGTATCAGTGGTCGAGTGGTATGTCCTCTCTCCGGTTGTCCGCAAAATCGAGGATTCGAGGCTACCTCTTGCAGATTTGTGGTGATTATCTTGAGGGGTCTTTGAGCCCAGTACGGAGAAGCCCAAATCTGCTGCGCATAGCCACTGGTGGCTTAACATGGGGTTATCACCAGCTCTCATGGATGCCTTCAGCGGGCTCTCTGACGGGCAATGCCCAGACTTCCGGGACGGTCATTAGGCGATAGTCGGGTTCTTCTCGAGACTTCCTGATACCAGAGTCATCAAAAGAAAAATATCAGAAAACAAAAAAAAATGAAATGAAATTATTTTGATTAGATAATTGATTAAATAATTAATAATAAGAGTTATCCAAAATATTTATTTTAAATAAAGAGTTAGAGAAGTAATTTTACGCGACAGAGCTCCCATGTTAAAATTTAGAGCGGTTAATATCGATAAAAGTTAGAGTGCGTAACCTCGATACAATACATAGTTTTATGAAATGGACAAGCAAGAGGAAATATTATTCCAAACGGAGGCTTGCGTCAGGGGGATCCTTTATCTTCTTATTTGTTCATTATGTGCACTGAAACTTTAATAGCAAATATCAAGAAGGCTGAAAATGAAAAAAAAGAAGTTAATGGGAACAAAAGTGGCAAGGGCATGTCCTTCAATATCTCATTTGCTTTTTGCAGATGACAGTTTTTTTTTTCTGTAGAGCGCAGAAAGATGCGTGCCAGACCATTCTGGTAATTCTTAAAGAATATAAAAAGGTTCCGGGACAGCAGATAAATTTTCAGAAATCATCGATTCAGTTTGGCCATACAATTGATTAGGCTACCCGCCAGGAACTTAGGGACATTTTGGGAATTCAAAACATGGAAGGAATGAGAACATATTTGGGGATTCCAGAAAGTCTGGTAGACTCAAAAGTTCAAGTATTTGGATTTGTTCAGAAAAAGTTAAATAAAATAATCAATGGGTGGACGTTTAAATTTTTTTACTAAAGGAGGAAAGGAAGTAATTATAAAATCGATGGTAACGACCCTACCCAATCATATTATGTCTTGTTACCGAATCCCAAAGACGGTGGCCAAAAAACTTACGAGTGCGGTAGCACAATTCTGGTAGAGTCTCAGTGACAATAAAAAAAGATTACACTAGAAATCATGAGATAAGGTTTGTGAACATAATGATGATGGAGGGCTCGGGTTTAGAGATTTTACGGATTTCAACACAGCTATGCTTGAAAAGCAGCTTTGTAGATTAATAAAGAAACCAAATACTCTATTTTCTCGTGTTTTTAAAGGTCGATATTTCAGGAACGCTTCAGCCCTGAAACCGAACAGATCGTACTCGTCCTCCTATGGATAGCATAGTATAATCTCTGCTAGATCTCTGGTTAGCAAAGGACTAATCAAAAGGGTGGGATCAAGGACATCCATATCAGTATGGAATGGCCCATAGCTCTCAACCACTCGCCCGAGACCAGCAAACAAAAAACAAAATATTCTTTTACCAAATCTTACGGTTGACTCCCTCATCAACGAATCATCGCGAACATGGAACTCTTTGGCTCTTCAGGACGTATTGGACCCCGAGGATGTTAAAATTGTCCAGAGTATACCTTTAAGTAGGACACAAACAAATGATCGGGATGACTGGCATTTTACAAAAATAGAAAATATACGGTTAAATCAGGATATCAAGTGGAGCGAGCATATCCAGACAAAAGAAGAGGGGCATTAGAGTTTGGCCCAACGGTTACAGATCTTAAAGCTAATTGTTGGAAAGTGTGTTGTCCACCAAAGATGAAGCATTTTCTATGACAATTGTTGTCAGGATGTATAGCAGTAAAGAAAAATCTAAAAGCAAGGAGTCTTAAAGGAGACATCAGTTGTGACAGATGTGAAGCATCAGAGTAAACTATAAATCACGTTTTCTTTGAATGCCCACCAGCAGTATAAGTTTGGGCTTTATCCAGGATCCCAACACATCCAGATCACTTTCATGGACAATCAATCTTTGTTTACGAATATGAATTATTTATTCTGGAGGATTTAACCAACAATGGAAGATCATCTTTTTGCATGGATACTTTGGTACATATGGAAATGACGAAATAACAAAGTATTTAGTAATTTGGATATGGATCCAAGGGATACTCTTCAAAGGGCTATGACTGAGTCTTTGCTCTGGACGGAAGCTCAACAAGAAATAGTCCTGCCTCGGAATCATGTTACACATGATACAGTATTGCCGGTTAGATCGGGACGATGGTGTTTCACAGGATGGATCATGGAAGGCAGGTGGTACCTTTTCAGGACAAGGATGGTATAGTACCTTAGAAGGGTTATTGGGGGCCAGAAATATAAGGGCTAGTCAATCCCCGTTACATACAGAAGTTGAAGTCTTTATATGGGTAATGGAATGCATGAGGAATTTAAGGCAATATAATGTTACATTTGCAACGGATTGTTCTCAATTAGTGAAGATGGTTTCGGAACCAGAAGAATGACCGGCTTTCGCAAGTTATTTAGAAGACATCAAGAGTCTGAAGAGAATTTTCTACAGCTCGGAGATTATTCATATATCATGGACGTACAACAACATGGCAGATAGCTTAGCACGCAGTGTGAGGCAACATACGTCGTTTACTGTCTATATGTATACTAAGCACCCTATTTGGTTTTACAGAGTCCACATGAGTCTGTAATATGGTCGACAAAAAAAACAAAAATAATTAAATTATTTTGATTAGATAATTGATTAAATAATTAATAATAAGAGTTATCCAAATTATTATTTAAAAAATAAAAAGTTAATTCTTATATATATTGTGCTTTTATCTGAAAATAACTTTTAATAAAAGTTAAAAAAAAATATAAAACACATAACTAAACAGTTAAGTAAAATCCTTAATTTTATATAATTGGAATGATGATAATAAGTCATTTTCAGAATTTATTTATTAATAATAAATATAGTATATATAAAAGTGTATAAAAATCATAATACAAAAAAAAATTCAAATGAAAATATATATAATAATTTATCATTATAGTCTTTTATTTAGTAATAAATTTGTTATAAAAATATCTTATAAAAGAAGAAAATAATTACTATATATATTGTGTTGTTATCTGAAAAATATTTTTTTTTATAAAAAGTTCAAAAATTTAATAGAAAACACATAACTAAATATTAAGCAAGTAAAACTTTTAATATTTTATAGTTAAAATTTAATAATGAGTGATTTTTAAGATTTATTTATTAATAATGAATATAATATACAAAGATTGTTTAAAAAACTTATAAGTAAGAATTTTCAAATGAAAAGTGTAGATCCTAAAATCTACACTAAGTATTATGTAGTGTTTGAGATGTAAATTGGGGAAGACAAAAAGATGTGGGTAACAATATCTTTAGAAGACAACGATCGAAACGGAAATCAGTTGACAAAAATGGACTTTTATTGATAAATGAGATCGATTACAGCGAAGTGAATAAGATCGGAACTAACAAAGAGATTGATTAGAAAACAATGATTAAACTAGGTCAAAAGTAGATGTAAGTGTATGCTCTCTCTAGAGTTTTTCACGTGTCCTCTTCGTTTAGTCTTCGTCTCTATTTATACTCTTTTCACTCTGCGATCTCTGTAACCATCTCCTTAATTCTGGGGACTCCTCTTGACGCCTTGAGTTCGCCAGGTCGTCTTGGGCTTCTCTTGGACCGACGGCTTTGTGAAGGTTTCAGAGTACAAAGATATTCATGGGTTCTCTCTGATCGAAGGCCCATCTCTTTAACCGAGCTCATGAATTCGACTTGACCAAAATTGGATCCAACAAAAAGTATATGAGAATTTCTTAAAAGCGTAAATAATTTATCTTTTAGTCTTTTAATTATTCATAAATGTATTAATAAGTATCTTAAAATGTTTAAGTCCGCATGAGCGGGTGAAACACCTAGTTATAAATATGTTTTGAATATTATCGAATCTTCCTAACAATTATTCTTATTAGGCTAGATAACCTTAATTAGGCTTTACTTAGCTTGCTCCGAATACCTGTGTAATTTTTCAGTTTGTTAGGGAAGTAAGGCGCAAACAGACAGGCTTGTGTGCATTTTCTCCTTAGGTACTTGCATGCATATGCAGCGCATGGTGTTGACATCTTCTCCATGTGAAATATATATCTATATATATATATATATTAAAAAAAAGATTACTAATAACGGTGATTTTTTAAAAGTTTCTGAATACTAGTGAGATTAATCAACATAAGAATGTGTAGACGTGTTATCAGTATCAGCTCGTACGTAATATATGTAGATGAAAAGCAAATTAAACCTCTCTGAAAACAAAAATAAAGATGAATAAAAGCAAATTGATCACCTATCTAGCGGCCAGAACATGTTTTTAGATATAGAGAATATGATGTTTCAATGAGAACGAACGTATGTGCATATGAATCAAATCGATAATTTTACAAGAAGCTAAAAAAAAAAATCAGTTAAAATAGATTTTAGCCATACCTGAAGCAATCCTGTTGTATAATCTCTCTTGGTTTCTTATTGGAAGTTTGTTTGGAGAGAGGACCCAAAGAAAGTTGATTAAAAGTCAGAATCTGTGGCACGAAAATTCTGTTTTATAATAATCAAAGTCTAGTCACAATATATTTGAAGAAGATACATAAATTTGATTTGTTTGTCACAACGATAAGACAAGTATATATCATAAAACAAAAAAAAAGATACCTACATCATTACAATAAGAGGTATCAAAAGTTACACAAAAATTACATGAATTAGCATAAGAGGTATCTTAATATAATACTATCCATCTTTTCAAACTAACGCTATATAACTTTTTTTTACTACTATCATATAAGTAATCATATAATATAATAATATTTTATATGTTACTATTATATAAATAATCACATATATTATATTTTAAACAATTAATTGAAATATAAAAACCATAATTTAAGTTGATGTTTGAAATTAGGTTTCGTATTGTATTTTTTTATATATATTAAAAAAATTTATAATGGTTATTGAAAAATATTTTAGTAAAAATTAATTTTGAATATATGTATATTTTTGAATAAAGTTTTGATATAAATCTATTTTAAATTCTTATTTTGATTAATTTTTAATTTTACCGTTTCTCATCCCCGCTTATGTACCTATATCTGTCTCCGTAACCATTTTAGTGCAACATAAATATCAAGTAAGATAAGCCCATATTTTTTTTTAATATAATAAACTTTCAAATTTTCTTAATAACATAAACCAATAATATATATTACTATAATACATTTTTTACTACCATCTATGTTTTCAAACAACACTATAATATATTTTTACTATCATCTATGTGTCTAAACAAATATAATACAGTTTTTATTACTATCTATGTTTACAAACAAATCTTAAAAATCTTAAAAGTACTTCTGCTTAATTAAAATAGATGTCTATTATCAAATTCAACTTTTAGCTTAAATGAAACTGGGCTAAAAGATATGGCCCATTAGTGGATATCCAATGGGCTATAATGATGATCAAACTCCGACGCCGGATTTAATCCAGAGCCATTGACCGATTTTGAGCGGATCTCCAATGGCGGAAGAAGAGTATGCTTTCTCGATCTCACATTCGAACATGAGTGTAAATCTGATGATCTGATCCTTCTCTTTACTTAACTGGTGTTTTATAGCAGTTCCATTGACGAGTGTTACGCTGAGATCGTTGTTGTACGTCATGGAGAAACATCTTGGAATGCAGAGAGAAAGATCCAGGTAACTATTATGTGATGGAATCTTGATTGGAGATGTTGTAATGAATCTGGTTGAATTGGGGTTGTGTTTCTTATTACAGGGTCATTTGGATGTTGAACTAAACGATGCAGGAAGACAACAAGCAGAACAAGTATTGTGTCTTTTCACTTTTAAAAGACTTTTTGTCTTTTAATTGTTGATTTAATGATGAATGATTATGCCTTTTGAATCTTTTAAAGGTTGCTGAAAGGTTATCAAAGGAGCCTAAGGTATCTTATGTCTACTCTTCCGACTTGAAGAGAGCCTTTGAGACTGCTCAGATTATTGCTGCTAAGTGCGGCAAGCTTGAGGTATGAATCTGTTCCTAAAGTATCCACCTTTATGCTCGTTTTTATGTTTTGGTTGTTAAGTATATGATATTCTAACCTGTATCCGTAGGACTTTGTATAGAGGTTTTAAATGTGTGTAATGTTTTATGTAAGGTACTTACTGATCCTGATTTGCGAGAGAGGCATTTAGGAGATATGCAAGGTCTTGTGTATCAAGAAGCTTCCAAACTTCGCCCTGAAGCTTACAAGGCCTTTTCATCTAACCGCACTGACGTTGATATTCCAGTAAGTATAGCTATAAACAAGAAGCTTTAGTATATGGATGAATCATGCTAAAAAGTTTGATCATATAGGGTGGAGGAGAAAGTCTTGACAAGCTTTACGACAGATGTACATCTGCATTACAGAGAATCGGCGACAAACATCAAGGTTTCATTTCTTTCTTTCTTTCTCAGGAATCATATCACTACTCAAACACATGTTCTTCTAACTTACTTGTGGTGATGATGAAGGTGAGAGAGTGGTGGTAGTGACTCATGGAGGTGTGATCAGATCTCTCTACGAGAGAGCACGTCCAAGTGCACGAAAAGTTGAAAAGATTCTCAACACATCGGTCAATGTGTTCCGTTTATTCGACGGAGACAAATGGACAATCCAAGTTTGGGGAGATGTGTCTCATTTGGACCAAACCGGTTTCTTGCAATCCGGTTTTGGTGGTGACAGAACCTCTGGTTAAGAATGATTCAAATACTCTTTCCACTGAGGTTTTCTGTAATTTATGTTTGACTCAGTTACTTTCTTGTGCAATTTGGTCTCATAACTTTGAGGTTATCCCGATTTAGCCTGTAATCGGCAAGATTAATATAATCTTTCATCATTTTTTAGTTAAGAATTCATTTTAGTTTTCAATTAATTTGAACTTCTGGCCATTAGTAGAAAAAGATGCTTATCTAATTTGTTTGCCGTGAAACGATCAATTAAACAGACTGATTCAATAACCAATAACAATTAGTATTTTTCTTTCTGCAATAGAGAAATACGGGACTGGGCATCTGGGGGGACCAAACAGGTTTCTGTTTTGATTTAATCAGATTTTGAGTATTAACTTCGGCCTTATTCAAATACTAGTATGCGCTTCCGTGCACACGGGCATCAGTGATGACCTTAAGGAAAATTTCATTCTTTTACATACTGTATATTTTAAAACACTTCAATACCGACCCAGTATATATATATGTAAAATATTGATTTCTCTTTTCCAGAACTTACAAAAACTTATTATATATGAAACTCAATGAAAACATATCTCTTGCACAAAATACAATTAAAATATTAACATTATTTTGTATACGATTGAAATCAATTCTCTTATAGTTTTTAGGTCTTCTCCGTGTGTATTTATTTACATTTTCAGTTGTATATTTACTCTACAAAATTTGATAACACTATATTAGAAAATAAAAACAAATCTGTGTAACTCCGAAAGTAAACCAAAATAATATCTCTACTAGATTTTGACCCGCGCATTGAAAGCGCGGGTATATTTTGTTGATATTTTTATAAAATATGCATGAATTTATAACTTTTAGTAGAAAACAAGTAATTTTAAAGTTGTACTATTATAATGTTTTAGTTTCAAGAAATATTTTCATATCCGACTCAGGCATGTGGTCGAAAAGATAGAATCCACAACCCGTATATAACTTGTATACATCATTTATAATATATTTAATTTGTTAATATTACTAATTTCTAATTTATATAAAATTATATATAAATATACATATATGAGAATCAAAATATTATAAGTTGTCTTTTTAGACCCGTCCTCTATAATTTTGAAATGATTTTTAATATTTATAAATTTTAAGTACAAAAATATATTTGATAATATTTTAGTTAGTTTTCGTGTTAAATGATACTTGATTTGTCACCAAATTCTGAGAATGAGATATTTTTAGTATCCAGCAGTTTTTTAGAAAGCACTTTTATTTTGAAAAAAATAAACACGTATTAACGAATATATTAGTAATATAGTTGGAAGAATAACTAATTAGATTTCGTCAAAAAAAAAAGAATAACTAATTAGCTATATACTGAGAATATACTTAGCATAAGCAATTACAACACTATTATTCAGATTGATGTTAAAGTCATATATGTACATTGTAAGATTATATGTATAACCTATGTTTAATTCTTGTAATTTTTTGTTATATTATATGGTTTAAGGATTGTATGTTTTCATGTGATGCTTGTGAAATAGAGTTTGTATAGTTAGCTACATATAGACGATTTTGTAACACGTTACATGGAATATAATTTTCTAATAATCAGTGGTATAATAATTAAGTTAAATTCTTTATTGTTTCTTACTTTCTTTATATTTTACGATTGGAGTAGACATAAAATGGACGACCTTGATCGACGGCCCACCAAGATAAATACATCCGCCAGATTTTAGTTGTTGGACAATTTTGTTCTCTTTAATTTAAAATTAAAAAATAACAATTAATGAATGGCGATCCCTTGTAAATAACTTCAAAATTAATGGCAGAATCTTAGTAGGTATTTTGTTTTAATAGTATAGAAGATACAGTTTTTTTGGGTACAAATATGTCTATACAGTTATACTAATGTTAATGCAAGGAAACCAATCTGAGATTACGTCGTGATCTACATAGTTAAAATGAGAGTTCTTAGCGTTTCTCCACCTTTTGAGTCTAACGCCTCGTTTTTTGCCTTCTAGTTATCACCACTTTTTTCTTGATATTTTTTTCTTGTGGTGCTTTCCAAGTTTATTTCGGAGGGCGCCTTGTAAATCTTTAACGTGGACTTTGTACTTTCCTATCTTGAATTCGAACAAACAGAGAATTAATTTAGTCAATAGCATAAATGGTATTGACCTAATTTGACGTTTACCTTTTCATCACAATTTCACAACACTGCTCTGCATATGTACAGCTTAGGCATGGGCATCCGGGTCTTCGGGTCGGATTCGGGTTGGATTTTATCGGGTCCGGGGTCCTTCGGGTCCTGGAAGTTTAGACCCATATAGATACTTATAATTTTTCGGGTCGGTTCCGGGTCTGGTCTTGTCGGGTTCGGGTCTATAATTTTAAAACCTCTAAAATATCCATAATTTTTCGGTTCCAGGTCGGGTCTTGTCGGGTCCGGATCGGGTTCGTGTATTTAGGCTCCGAAAAATACATGACATATTTAAACTCACTCAAATTAATCAATATTTTTCATATATATCTAAATATTTACAAAATAACTTAAATTAAACTAGTAATAATTAACATAAAA
>OVBX01003717.1:0-16155 GCA_900406325.1 Erucastrum elatum | reverse complement strand
AATCTACTATCATTGTTTCCAAACATCTCTAAAGTGTACTTCAACTTTAATAATAAAGATAATTCAGGGATGATATCATGTGAATCATATAATTCGTATAGTTTTTAATAAATAAAATTTCTTCAGATATGTAGCCATTTAGTAGTGTATTGTTCGTATAGCTGACAATTATTTGTTTCTAATAAAACATTTATTTTGCATTTAGAGGGACTGAATTAACCCATAATTTCATTATTTTCGGTTTTAGACATAGTCACTAGTTTTCATCTATACAGATATTTGATATTAATTTATTTATTATTATATAAAAACAATCTTTTTAGGTGAGTCAATGATTTTAATAAATAATTTAATAATATTGATATTAGATAATAAACAGTTTTAAGAAAAATATAATACTTATCATCTACATAAATATTTGATATTATCTTATTAATATTTGTTCAAAACAAAATATTATTAATATTATATAGAATATATTTTTCTCTTATATGTCATGAAATAATTATACTTAAATTTTTGGTATTGAATTTTTTTGAGTTTTTGGATTTTGTTAATATAAGCTCACTGATAGCATATAATAGTTTCAATTTATTAGTGGTTAGTTTAGAAAAAAAAAAATTTCTAACAGTTGTAGATTCTGCTAATATATGTTAACACAAAATCTCATGTTTATTTTTATGATACAAATGCAGTACTTGATTACATTTCCTACGAGAAATATACAAAAAAAAACTTACAAATAAAAAAAATATGAATATTTTAAAATACAACATATCTCCTAAACATTTTCACACATTGGTTGATTTTTTATTTACTGTTATAATATTTTAAAATAAGATAATTTTTATATATTCTGTTGTTATTTGGAAATAATATTTTCTACTACAAAAGTTAAAAATTAATATAAGATATTTTGTTATTAAATATTAATTAAAAACAATTGCTTATTTTTTGCCAGGCAAAAATATTTGTTTGATGATAGTTTCTAAAACTAGGATATGATCCGCGCCTTGCGCGCGGTGATCATGTTCAAAAAGAAAATTGAGATATATAGTTTAGTATATACAAATTTTAAAATTTTACGGTTCCGTTTTACTATTTTTATTTATTGTTTAAACTATGTATTTCATCAATATGTTGTGTAATTAAAGCTGGGTTGCAGGTAAAATCCGCCCGCTCACCCGCTAACTCGCGGGTTAAAAAAAATTTGGTCAAAAAATCTAACCCGCAAGCAAGTGATCTTGTACCCGCACCCGCCCCGCTTTATTTTCCGGGTTTATACATTTTAATAAATATTTAATTTAGTTATTATAAAAGAATATATAAAGAATATATTTATAATTAAAATTGTGTATATTTTACGTAATATTAAAATTATTTTACTAAATTATCGTATTTAAAAAAAAATATTTACTTTTTCTACCATAAAAATCAATTTAAAAAATAAATATATATGCGGGTCGGCGATATCCACGATCTAAAATCCACCAACCGGCATCCGCCCCGCATAAATAATTCATGACCCACACCCGTGAAATGATTTTTTTTTTCATATTGGTGGACCCGCACCCATCTTGCAGCGGATCAAATGGGGCGGGTCCTGCGGGTTTAAACTCATATTCTTAGGCCTAGTAATCGGGACGTCCGTAAAATATTGTGAATCGTAAACACTGAAGTAAAATTTTACAAATATCAATATTAATTATACTTTGGACCATAATAATCTATGATTCAAGTTAAGCCTATTTTTTTAATATAGTGTTATCTATGTTTCTCAAAAACATTATATTTTATTTTTACTATTATACTTATTTCCAAAAATTTCCAAAAGGTATTTCTAATTTAATAATATGTTGTAAAAAATAAAAAAAAAGAAATTAATAAGATAGATTCCGAACTACATTGTATTGTTTTATTACTATCTTTATTTTCAAACATTTTCAAAAGAAATTTTTCTTTTAATAATATAGATGTTCCGGTCTTGTGGCAGAATGGTTGGTTTGGTCCACTTAAATTTCAAAAATTATCAAAAAATATTCATTTCTTATACTTTATAGTACTCACTGACATCCACAAAAAATTCAAATAATGATTAAGTTTAATTTCTGAAACTATTAGACCAACTATTTTAAAAGCGTTCTTTAAATTTACACAAGATAAAAATCAATTTTGAAAGACCTTGACTGAGAAAGGGGTTAAATTGGCTGACTTGTTCCATCCGAACAGTAGCATGGATCTTATCCCTCTCATATAGCAAAAAAACATTCTTTAGTAGTTGGTTTAGATAATCAAACAATTAAAACGGATAGAAAAAATATTCTACGTTTTCAGTATGTTTACCTTGGAATCGACCAAAACCATCTATGTTTTCTCTCCCACAGCATTGGAATATTGTTTCCAAAGACGAACAATTTTCACCCTCACTTTCCACGTAGATTCGAAAATCTTCAAATTAGAAACAAAATCAAGACCAGCCATTCTAGGCTTGCGTGGTTTAAGTAAAAAGTTTAGATGTAGTTGTGTTCTAGGACTGAGAACAAAGTCTCATTAATATAGTAAACGCAAACCTTAGTAAAAAATAATTGATATTAAAGAATAAGGAAGGCGTTATCTCGTCAGTCCCATTAGCAATAATTATGACATATGGATGTGAATTTCTATTGTATATTTTGAAAATTACGTGAGATTACAATACCAAAATCAATGAGTGTACGTTATGATAGTCATAAATCCTCAATTCAAATAATTATCATAATTTTTAGTAAGGATCTATAATAGGAAACAAATAACGAAAACATTGGTAATCAAATAAACGCTATATTAGGATACTGAATATCAATGAGTGTATGCAATGATAATCATAACTCCAAGATTCAAATAGTTAACACAATTTTTTGTAAGGATCTATAATAGAAAACAATAACAAAATATTAGGAAACTAAAAAAACGGAAAAAAATAATCAAAGCTATTGTCGCGAATAAGTGGGGTGGATTCTCTATACTTAATGTTAATTATATATTTACGCAATATTTGATTTAAGTCATGCCACAAATAGTATATATTGTGACAGCTTTATAGGCAGACATGATTGCGTTATTGATAGATTTTTCTATTGTATGTTTTTGAAAATCACCAGTGACAGTAATTGTATAATAAAGCATATAAAAATCAAACTACTTAAAATAGATAAAAATCAATCCACCTGAAAATATGTAAACACTTAAAAAAATAGCCCTTTATCAAAAAAAATAAATCACATAAAAATGTTGATGTAGAGAAATAAGACCTGTTTAGTATTATATATATTCATTTTTACCGAAGAAGATAATGATATACATATTCAACCGTCCTACACTTAAGTTGATAATATGACCCCTGATAAACTTTGGACCAAGGGTGGATCTTAAGTTTATATTATAAATTGAAACCTATTCTGTAATATAAAATATGATCTCTCATTTTTTTAAAAAAGATAACACATTCGTAGTCTATCTTCTCTTGAATTCCAAAATGTAAAAAAAATCCAAATGATAACTTTATGAATAATGATGGTTGTCCCTATGTTTTCGCTATATGGGAAGATTAAAAAAATGTATGTAGAGAAATCATAACTTATACATTGTTTTTATTTTCTTGTATTCAAAATAACAAAATAGTATTAATGTGACAAATATTTTATTATGATAGACATATGTTGTGAATATGACCATGTAGAAAACTTAAGTTGATAATATACGATCTTATCAAATGAATGTAGCTACGTTATCTAAATAATATGATACAATAGAATATAATAGATGAGAGTTTGACCAGTGGCATATCTCGTAAATAGTCTAGTCTAGTAAGGATTTTTATAAAAGAAGACTGAGAATGAATGTCAAGACGACACGTCATCATAATGACAACATTGTAATAAATTTACTCTTTGAAGGTTATTTCTTTTAATTGCTTCATTTTTAATAATAAGGGGATATTCTTAATATGTGAATATTTTTTTTAGAAAAATAACCATTTATATTTTGATGAAAAACTTTGTTGTATATAATAATTTGATGTTTGATTTAAAATTTTCTAATATTTTAATTAGTAAGTAATAAATTTCTTAAGACAATTGTGCATGCACACGAGTGGGTAAAACACCTAATTTGAAGGTATTTTATCTATTATACTTTATATATTTTTCGTAGTGTTGTACAGTATTCCATGTAACATAGGAAAGAGACACGGATAAACACATGGGCGTTATGCAATGTAACCCAAGTAGAGGAAGCAAAATATGTTATGAAGATGCTCCCAACTATAATATATTCAGTGATATTCACACAAATGGCTTCATTGTTCGTGGAGCATGGCGATGTAATAAACGCACACATCAGTAAATTCTACATCCCCACGGCAAACATGTCAGTCTTCGATATATGCAGCGTCTTGATATCAATAGGAATCTACCGCCACGTTATATTCCCATACGAGAGACCCACGAACTTATGCGGATGGGGATAGGTCTGATCATAGGGATAATGGTAATGGTAGCCGCAGGATTAACAGAGATCCAATGGTTGAGACGAGTCGTCCCGGGGCAAGTGGAAAGTGAGCTCACTATTTTGTGGCAAATACCTCAATACGTTCTTGTGGGAGCTATTGAGGTGTTTATGTACGTTGGACAGTTAAGAGTTCTTCAATGGGCAGGGCAGGCACCAGATGGGTTAAAGAACTTGGGAAGCTCGTTGTGTATGGCTTCGATGGCGTTAGGTAACTACGTGAGTAATTCGGTGGTGAATATTGTTATAACCGCTAGAGGGAATAGCCATGGGTGGATATCGGACGATTTCAAGGAAGGTCAACTGGATAAGTTTTGTTTCCTGACCGGTGTTATCTGCTATCGATTTCGTGTTTGCGAAGTGGTACCAACCTATAAGCCATGATAAAGATAGCATCAAGGGTACTGGTATGAACATGAAGGCTATCTTAGAGCTAGTTGGACCAAATTTGATTATTTTCTTTTCTATAAGGAGTTATAGGCTTTATTTTTGAGATTGTTATTTTCTTAGATTGGAAAATTTGATAGGATCCGGCGTCTGGTGACCGAGGCGTCGATAACATAGACGGATATGAACACTCGCCGCTAGTCTGGATATCCACCTTGGTGGGTGTCAGGATACACCGAGTTATTAAAAAAAAGGAGGAGGATTTTTAGTAATTTAAACCCTCAACTAAAGATCAATTGTTAAACAAATCCACAACTAAAAATTATGTGAAATAAACTCTCATCTTTATGCATGTTAATGTTTTTGCTCCTCTGTAACTTTTTTATCGTCAATTATCGACAGAGCAACGTAACGGGTGACATAAAAGGTTACAAAGATTACGGAGGGGGGGGGGACACTAATGAACATAAAGATGAGGATTTACTTCATAGAAATTTTAGTTGATAGTTTGTTTTACGATATATCTTTAGTTGAGAATTTAAATTACTAAAAAAATATTTTGAAAAATCCTATTTCATTAATCATTTAGAAATTATTTCAAGCTTCATAAATTTTTGGGACCAACTCAACTATTAATAAAACTCACTTTTCTTTGTCAATGAGACCTAGCATTCCTCTAGTAAATCTAGCTCGTAACTATTCTTGTTTTTATACTAGCTCTCACACAAAAAAAAAAACATGTTTTGAGATTAGTGTTTGGTTTGGGTTTTGTATTACTCAATTTGTACAAAGGAACAACCTAAAACCAGAGTTTAAACTTCAAATATCCAATTCTCATTCGGTGAAGAATCTACATTAGCTCAGACAACAAACCAAGTGGACCAGTCTCCATCATATAATTATTTATTCTCTAATAAATTATCTCAGTCTCTCAATTCTATGGTAAAACTTCGCTCAGAGCTGTTCATCTTTCAAAAGACAATGCCTTTTATGTCATTTTAAGTGCTACATCACTCAAACCAGTCACTCATATATTTCCATCCGACACACCAACCAATCATAAAAAAGACAAAAGGTAACTAAATGATAGCTTGTCCTAACTTAAGTTATAGATATGTTAGTAGTGTGCACGAATATATACAAGATTCTCTCCAATATGTTTTTTGCTATTTTTATTCTAAAATGATATTAACATCTATATTTGAGAAAAAAATATAGGAATATATTGAAATAATTGTACTTTTGAATACTACTATACAGACATATAAAAATGGTAGAGATGATCTACTAATTCAGTGATTACTGTATGATTACATAAATAAATGGCTAGTAGTAGTACAAAGCTTAAAGGAAAAATAAAAGCCAAAACACTAGAGCATGATTAAGTTTGAACATAGTGATTAGTAAAAGATGTTATAAAGAAAGATAGAAGAGACTAGAGAGAGAACAAGGTGCCATAAATTTCTAAGAACACTTGGATTATTACACTGTGATGTTGAAGAGAGTTCAACGATAAAAAACACTGAAGAAGCTTTTGTAGCTCAGCTGCTTCCAGGATCTGTCTCTCAACAATCATCTCCACCATTGAAGTTCTGAAATCCTTATATGGATCATGTGACTACTTCACCACCGCAAAACTCTCCCCCTTGGAGTAGTCCGAGGAGAAGCTTCTAGAAGAATATAGTGTATCTCTATCGTCACTTTCTTCTTCTTCTTCTTCCTCGCTACAAGACCAGCACCAAGACCCACTTGACTTAAAGCTAGAGTCAAAATGAGGATCGGAACCAAACTGAGATGATCTTTCCTTCCTCTGTGTCTTCCTCTTCTTCCTTATATCTCTAAAGGAACGGCTTCCTTCGTAGAAAGGGTTTGAAGGGAACGCATAAGGCTTAGGTTTGTGACTCTTCACGCGTGGAGCTTTGGTAAGAAAGAACCGATCGGAAGAGGTGGTGTGACTTGCAACAGCAGAAGTGTCAACGACGTTGTATAGATCTCGTGATCGGCAAGAGTTTAGAGATGACCGGATTATGCTGGGAACCCTGAGTCTCATTCTTTTGTCCATGTTATAGTATATCATCGATAGAGAGAGTGAGAGAGATAAGGAAAATGACAATTGAAGAAGACTCATGTATTAAAGGAGTGTAAGTGTCATGTATTAAAGGAGTGTATGTCATACGAGACTTGTGACTTGTGAGGTAAGGAGAGATAGATTATCTGTTATTTTTTCTTTCTTGTATTGGAATGTATATTTCGTAATATTGATTATACTTTAATGATTACAACATTTTACTTACTCATCATGCAATGTCTTTTGTCTTTTCTCTGTCGTCTTTAACTTCAAACTACTCGATAGCTGACACCAAAAATATAATTTTGGAGTTTCCTTCTTGATTTTTTCTTTCTGTTTTTATTTTGTATATAGACGTTTGATCTTTCTTTGCTCGTTTTCAAACTACTAAAATATATTTTAATTTGAAATTTTTGTCACAAACTGTGTTTTGTAATGCTTGTCATCTTGCAGAAGTCAGTTCTTTTTATCTTTTCGAATTCCCTACCATCATGGAATTTTCCTTTTTTTTGTATAAAAACCATCATGGAATTTTCTATGTTTTCGTTTTATGTAAAGAGCAGAATGATTACCTCTCTAGTTTTCATTGTATATTTTCTTATTTGTATTTTTATTACTACATTATTATTCTTTTTTTGTTCAGTTAAAGTTCACCATTAATACATTCTATGATTTTTGTTTGTGTGTGATAAATTCATTTTAAAGGGAAAATGTATGATAATACATTTGATGGTTTTTGCATTCTTTTGGTCAGTTGCTTTTGGTATAACAGAGTGTTCCAAGCAAAGCGTAGACGATACACTTATGGTGATGAGTTAGTTGATCTAATGTGCTTACGATGTCTGCTGTGTGAGTAAGAATGGCTACAATGTTGACTCTACCTATGTAATTTATTGGTTGTGTAGGATAAAATTTTTAAATCTTGAATTTACAAATTGGTTACAAGATGTGTCTCTTTCTATGCTAAAAAAATGGTTACAAGGTGTATATATCTATGCTAACAAAATGATTACAAAATGTATATTTTTGTGTCCAATGGTATGAACTCAACATATAGATTGACATCTAAATGTTGCTTCGGTTTAAATTTTAAATTTAACTTCGGCTTAACCGAGTTTCCAAATTTGCAAGGAAAAAAAACGAGACAACTCGTGGGCCCAATTATCCAGCACATATGCATGGGCTTTAGGCCCAGAATGTCAACCCTACAGGCAACAGCAGTCACTATTACACCTTAAACGTCGACGTTTTGATCTTAAGAGAATTAGCTTAGGCGAGTTCCTCCACGAAGCTCCTCGTCGTCGTCCTGAGCTTGAACCATCAAAAAGAAGCCATGAACAGTGAACCACCGATGGAAATCGATGATTCAGGCGATGTTCTCGATCTCACAAGCTGCCAGCTCCACAGTCTCGACGGAGTCGAGTTACCGCCGACGCTAACCGAGCTTGACCTCACCGCGAACCGTCTATCCGAATTGGACTCGAGGATCGCTCACCTCTCTATGCTCAAGAAGCTTTCTCTTCGCCAAAACCTAATCGAAGACTCCGCCGTCGAGCCTCTCTCTCGCTGGGACGCCTTATCCGATCTCGAGGTGATTGATTTGTTTGTGAATCTTAACGAATGCTTTGTTGTAAATGGTGAAAGATGCGTGTCAATATGATATATATATATTTCAAGGCCTTAAGATTGTTAATCGTTGTTAATATGTAGGAGCTGATTCTCAGAGATAACAAGCTAGCAAAAGTACCGGATATAAGCATATTCTCAAAGCTTTTGGTGTTTGATGTATCGTTCAATGAAATCACTTCGTTGGAAGGATTATCAAAGGCCTCTAGCACGTTGAAGGAACTCTATGTGTCTAAGAATGAGGTCAACAAGATTATGGAGATTGAACATTTGCATGACTTGCAGATTCTTGAGCTGGGGTCTAATAGATTAAGGGTTTGTAATTGTCCCATCCTTTGCATGTTTTCTGATTGATTTACCAGTGAATGTGAAAGTGTTGAGGTTTATTCAGGTGATGGAGAATATGGAGAACTTGACAAAGTTGGAAGAGCTGTGGCTTGGAAGAAACCGTATCAAAGTTGTGAACTTGTGTGGGCTCAATTGTATCAGAAAGATTAGCTTGCAGAGCAATCGTTTGACCTCGATGAAAGGATTTGAGGTGTGTGTTTGTTTTTACCTTTATGCAGATACTCTCCCATCATTTTATTAAAGTCTGATGCATTGAAAACATATGTTACCCATCCCAGGACTGTGTTGCTCTTGAAGAGTTATATTTGAGCCATAATGGTATCTCAAAAATGGAAGGGTTAAGTACATTGGTTAACCTACGGGTATTGGATGTGTCGAACAACAAGCTCACATCAGTTGATGACATTCAGAGCCTCACAAAGTATTCCACATTTCATTTGCTTCAGACCCTTTTTTTGGTGATTTTGTTTTGTTTACATCGTGTCTTTACGTTAATCTGTAGGCTGGAAGATTTATGGCTTAATGACAACCAGATAGAAACACTTGAAGCTATCACAGAAGCTGTTGCAGGCTCTAAAGAGAAGCTTACCACTATCTACCTCGAAAATAACCCTTGTGTAAGTTGAGGTCTTTCAGTCACTTGTGTCATGCATTATTATAGGATTTTATAACTTTGTTTTGCTTTTTGATATGGCATGTCTCTGTTTAGTGATACGCATATGATCCCATAGCTGTCTTGATAAATCTTCTACTGCGTTAAGAAACATAAGTTGAAAATCAGAACTTGGTTGCGGTCTTCTGCATCTGCCTGTTCATTTATTTGGTTGAGACCCAATGTCTTGTTTAGATTAGTAGTTTCTCTGGCTGGGAAGTTGTGAAAAGCTTTGGATCCATTTTAGCTTATATCTAGTTTGTGTTGTCTATCTCTTCTCAGGCCAAGTCTTCTGATTACGTTGCTGTGCTCAGACAAATCTTCCCAAACGTGGAGCAAATAGACTCTAACTTATTTGCTTAAGAACTTGGATATTCCTCGTATGCTCGTTTTTAGAGAGCTTGCTTCCTCATGTTTTAGCATGGACATTGAAACATACATGTCTCTACTGTTGTGAAGACGAACAAATCAAACCATTCAGTTGAGCGATATTTTATCAAAACGGTTATAGTGTTCGATTGCAAAATCAATACTTGTTTTTTTTTTTGTCTGTAAGCAGTAGTATTTTACTATTTGGACCTTGTTTGTAAACGGGAACCCCGGTTGTCTTTTGTTTCGACCAGCAGTAACTTGAATACCTTGACTTTTCCCTTGACATTCTTATCTTTTTCTGTTTTGTTGTTTTTGTTCCGTGTGATTGCTTCGACAAAGGCACTTTGTATGTTCTTCCATCTAGTGTGAAGTTGATGAATAGACCAAACTCCTAAAAATGTATCATTTGCCAGCTTCAATAGCACTTTAATGGTACTAAACCGATTTGAACTGAGAGTTAACATAGTTGATGAGATTTTATACCGGTCTGCAAAATCAACTGCGGTTTGGGTTGGTTTGATTGCGACAATAAAAACGGGAGAGTTTTATTAGAGTGTAGTGAACTAACACTTCACATGTGTCAAATCCATGGAGGCGCTAATCTTAGACTAGTTACACTCATTTAATACAGGTCATAAAGTATGAAAGTGTGATTCATGAGTTTGATCCTTTCTTCAACTATAGAGTCACTCAGGTTCCTTCCCTCTCTTTTATTTTATATCAGTTTTCGCTTTGTGGCCGAATCCTCATGTTAATTTACCGTTTGTTGTTTATTTCAGTTCTTATCTACGAATGGAATATACGAGTTCTGGAATTGGTTTGATGATCGGACCTGGTAATTTTAGGATCAGATATTTAGATCTCTTGGTCTATTTTCTTTGATATGTGTTGTTTTCGCATATGGTTTGAGTTTAGGTATCCTCTTGCCCGTGTGATTTGAGGAACTGTTTACCCTGGGTTAACACTGACTGCTGGAACCATTTGGTGGTGAGTATAGTTTGACTGATATCAGCAATGATTTGATAGGCACATATGAGTAGTTTGAAAGTTTTGATATTTACATATGTCTGCCACAGGGTCTTGAATTCATTGAACATCCCTCTGTCAGTAGAGACTGTGTCTTCATGGCACCCGTATTCTCAGCTTTTGCATCATGGGCAACTTATCTTTTGACCAAGGCTTTGTCTTTTGCTCTCTGGTAAATTCAAGAACCAGTTGATCCAACAGTGTCTATTTGCATTCTTACAGAACTGTTATCGTTGACAACAACACCTGGAACAATATACTCACATTGCAACTGTTGGCACTGCAATGCCATCTCCACAAAAAGCGGTTTCAACTCATTGGATATGAAATATGTTATTGTGGTCTTTGGTGGTATGTTTTTTCCGGCTAATGACATTGTTATCTTTGTGTATTATCTCTCAAGTATATTCTTTGATATTGGTACGCAGTGGTTACATACTTATTGATGTTCGACCTATTTAAATCATTTAGTTAGTAAACCCGTATCAGTTGAATTTCGATTTTAATAGCTACATTAGGTATCAATCGATTGTGAGATAATGAGTTTGGAAGCTAAAGAGGGATATGTCACCCTGATACTTGTCTTGAGTCGACTTATGTTAACTTAAGCTTTTGTTTTGTTTCAAGAAAACAATCTCTGGATTGAGCTCAAAATCAGCTAAGAAGAATCCTTGGATCTAAATACTAAAATTGTCAATGTTGGATGGTGAGTTCTATGATACGTATGAGGCCGTGCATCCACCAGTACTGTATCAGTACATTCGCAGGTCCAAAAAATAAATAGAGAAGGGAAGGAGATTAGCCCAAAAAGAGTTGGTACTTGAGGGCGTGTTCTAAAAAATTGATAAGGAATAAAGAATATCAGTCTGGTTGCTGAGTCACAGGTAGGATCACGTGAGTCGTTGGTCATCAGGAGAGCATGGGATCACAGGTCCAAAAAGTAAATGGAGAAGGGAAGGAGATTAGCCCAAAGAGAGTTGGTACTTGAGGGTGTGTTCTAAAAGATGGATAAGGAATAAAGAATAACGGCCTGGTTGTTGAGTCACAGGCAGGATCACGTGAGTCGTTGGTCATCAGGAGAGCATGGGATCACGAGCTATAGCGTAACAACTTGTGATATAAATAAGAGAGTAGTAGAGATAAGAAAGGCATCGACTGTATTGATATTTCAGTTACAGAGGAGAGTGAGAAACTCCTAAGAAAAACTCGCTCTATTCGTTTTGATCAATACAAATCCTTTTTTCCATTCATATTTGGTTCTTTTACAAGTTTGAGACATCAAAAGTCTATCATTTGGTATCAGAGCCATCAAATCTGGGTACCATGCCGCCAAAGAAGTCTGATACGGAGGTTACCTTGGAGCAGATGCAGAACCAAATGAGTAGGATCTCGTTGGTGGAGCAGGAAATTACTCGTTTGGGGCCGATGGAACAGACGATGAACGTAATGCAGCAACAGCTGGCGGTCATGTTTAGTCGGTGGGAGGTTGAGCAGAAGGAGAAGGATGCAGCGAAGGCCAAGCTGAGAGAATTGGAGAAGGGCAAGGCCCATCAAACCGATGACCTTGTTTCTGAACCAACGATCGGCAGCAGGGTCGAATACGAAGGTGATCGGAGAACCCCCGCTAAGTTTCCGATTCCTTTCCTGATAAGCGAGGAGGGATACATTAGTCGGAGCCACATGGGTCAAGGATCGGGGTTTCATGAGGATTCCCTTCCTTGGCGCCAACCATCTTGGTCCCGTCGGATGGATATCCCAACTTTCGACGGATCGGAGGTGGAAGGATGGATCTTGCGCGTGGAGGAGTATTTTGAGCTGGGGGAGCTCACGGAGGAGGAGAAGTTACGACTGGTTCGGTTGTGTTTCTCCAGAGATGCACTGTTGTGGTGCCGGTGGGAATGCAACCGTTTTCCTTTTCGTACGTGGGAGCACTTGAAACATCGAGTTTTAACCCAATACTCGTCGCTTCAGGATGTCACCGCCGGTGAGCGCCTCCTCAAAATCCATGAGGAGGGCATTGTCCGTGACTACAACCGGGATTTCATCAATCTGGCGTCTTACGCGTCGGAGATTCTGGAATCAGTGTTGGAGATGGCGTATAGGAACAGGTTGGCGGGTAAGATTCAGAAGGGGGTGAAGATGTTGGAGGCGCACAGCTTGCAACACATGATGCGAGCTGTGTTAAAGGTGGAGGAATGGAAGATGGATGAGTCACTTGCTCCGATCAAATCTTCGAAGCCCACTTCAACTGTGCCATCAGTTGCGAGTAAGACCAATACTAGTGTTCAGGCCCAAGCCACAACACAGCCCAAGCCCAAAACTCAACCCATGTTTGCAAACCCAAATCAGAGGAACGTTGGAGCTAGGGTTACGACGAATCACGGTCGCCTCAAACTACTGTTCCGACGGTTAACACCAACGGAGGTTGAGCGCTGGAAGGTGGAGGGCTTATGCTTCAAGTGTGATGAGAAATTTCATCCTAATGGGGTGACGGTGTTATTGCTTCACACCAATGGGGTGGAGGAGGAACTACTTGATGAACCGTGTGAGCTGGAGGAGGCGCGGTAGGAGTTGAGATGATGGTGGCAGAGGTTTCAGCCAACTCAGTGGTGGGAATCACCTCACCGCGTACGATTAAGTTGCGAGGGGTAATCAATGATCGAGAAGTGGTGGTGCTCATCGACAGCGGAACGACTCACAACTTCCTTTCTTCAAAATTGATTGAGGAGCTCCAGCTTCCGTTGAGTTCCACTAAGAGCTATGGAGTGCTGGTCGTTGGTGGTGTGAATGTTAAAAGACGTGGGGTAGTCAACAGCGTCACCTTATCACTTCCAATGTGCCAAATTACAACTAGTTTCCTTCCTTAGGAACTAGAGGGGGGGGGGGGAGGTGTATTGAATTAAGAGTTTTAGGAGATTTTGGTATTTTGTTAAAATCTCCTGTTATTGAACCAAAGATTTTAAAAACTTTTTCAAAATCAGGTGTTATTCAATATGTGATTTGGGTAAAGTCATTAAAACTCTTTTACAATACCATGTTATTCAATTAGTAGTTTCTAAAAATTAAATCAAATCCACTGTTATTCAATTGAAAACAATATTTTGTTAAAAAATACGATGATAGAGATTTTAGAAGATTTCACGTTCAGTTATAGTTAAAATTTGTTCTTGTAGAATAACATCTATATAGATGTTATTTGAAGATGCTTGAAAATAAATAAATTAATATATAAATAAATATTTAAACAGTATACACACAGAGGAGAGTCGAGAGTCAATCTTTGGTCATAGTAGGTGCTCTCCTTTTGCAATTCATCCTCACAGAACCACCACTTTCTTCTCCGTATCACCCCACCTCCTCCTCAACGAACCACCACTCTCTTCTCCACATCACCCCTACATATATGATGCTAATGAGAAGCTCTGTTTATTCTCTTTTGACATCCACCATGACCTCAATCTTGCAGGTTTTCTTCTTTTTAACTAATCTGATTTGAGATTAATTATCGTTTAACAAGGAGAACTGAAGTAGTGAATGAGGTAGCTTCAGTAGCAGAGGTTATACATAACCAAATGATAGAAGAAAGAGAAGTTGGTTGCATATCAAGTGACAGACTAAGCAAACCATTAACATACAATAGTACAAACAAAAGACAGCTCAGAGAAGTAGTAAATACAAATGCAGGAAACTGGCTTTGAACACTGAAGCTTGAGATGAATAAGGTTAGGAACAAGCAACAACCACGTCAAATTCTTTAGTCCATTGCAGCAATTGTGAGGTTTCTCAGTCTTTCCTAGTCAGAATTATGTCCCATGACGTCCTACCAATCTCTATCTCCCATATATCATGGCTCCTTATGATGAGCAAGAGAGTTGTAAGATGAGGACACTCTTAACTGCCGGATATCCCTTCTCATTCATCACTGATATTTTTCTCACACAATAATATTCCAGTCTTTGACCAGTGGTACTTCAGGTAGCCCCGAACCAGCTTGCACAACACATATCTCCTGCTGCTTCCTCGCTTTCCCGACAGTCTATCAAATTGTCTTTACTCAGTGTAAAGATGGAGAAAACAGAGCGCAATATTGGAGGCAGGACTTATGCTCTCCCCCCCCCCTCTTCAAATTATTTGTATTTCAGAATCGTAAGAACTTCATCTTCTGTGGCATATGAAGTCGAACCGTCTAGTGCATCATGCCATTCCTGAACCGTCGTTTTGTACCACATGGTCGCTCCAAGAACATTCAAAGCAAGTGGTGAACCATGACACTTTTGAGCTCTTCCACATCTTTCTGTATAGCCTCAAGATTCTCCTCTAGTCTATCAATGTAACTCTCTGGGAAACATTTCTAGCATTTGATCAGATGATACAGAAACAGAGAACGACCTTTCATCATTGAGAAAGACAACATAAAGAAACTATTTCAGAAACACTGATTAATCAAAAGGCCAAAGATAAGCTAGCATCCACATTCATGAGTATAAAAGAAAAAAAAAAGTAAACTTTGAAATATATTCCTGTGTTGGAAACCACGGCCAAAAGCTTATCACTACAATAACAATTGGCTAAACTATACGTATCTTTGAAATTGATAAAGTTCGTATTTCAGAATTGCTTTGCTCAACACATGAGAAAATATAATCATTTCAAATCACCTAAACAATTCTAAAATTTTCATAAAATATCTCACCACACCTATGAATTTTATTTTTATATTTGAACTATACTAAAATCACTCAAGGCACTCCAAAACTCACCTAAATCCCATCAAAATTAAAACACTCCAAAATCTCCTAAAATCATTAATTCAATACACCCCCTAGGTGTGGTAGATGTTATCTTGGGTGTGCAGTGGTTAGACAAGTTGGGTGAAATGAGGGTGAATTGGAAGTTGCAGTGGATGAAGGTGTGTATCGATGAGAAGTGGGTGGAGTTACAAGGAGATTTGAGCCTTCATTCTGAAGCTGTCTCGTTGAAATCCTTGTGGAAGATTGTAGAGAAAGAGGGTGAAGGAATCATGGTGGAGTATGGAGGGTTACAAAGTCAAGATGAGGTTGTGGCTGAGGCACTCCCTGATGAGTAGAAGGGGCTACTGCAGCTGTATGAATCGGTGTTTGAGGAACCTTCT
>OVBX01003716.1:0-16156 GCA_900406325.1 Erucastrum elatum | reverse complement strand
TATATATATATATATTTGGGTCCTAAAAAACCCTAGCTCGGATGGACCTCAAACACTAAGGCCCAACAGATTCAAGGCATTATTCAACAGTAACAAGTAATGCACCCATGAATACATACCTACATGTAAATTACCGTGGGAGGCCTGTCCACGTTCTATAGTTGGATAACTTTCAGGATACACATAAAAAGATAACATGCACAAACCTATTTTATCATCCAAACTGTAAGTGGAAGATCCTGCTTCTCCTGAGACGGTAACCCATTAACCAAAAAATGAGGTTTGCTATGCAGTAGCAATGCTAACACAACAAATATCGACATTTAATTGTATAACCAAAAAAAAGGTCACACACCATACAATAAGGCAGACATAGGTGAGAAAGCGGTGAAGAATTTCAAGGTTTTCCAAAATTACTTTAAATACTGAGAAAGTCCTTCACCCTGTTTCCAGGTACAACCACATTGACTTGGAAATATAACCAAACGATTCCACTACAAAGTCAGACAGCATGTCATCTTAAATTTCTCGACTGATCCAACTGACTAAGCCTGTGTAGTCTGTTTCAGGAATATGAGGTACCTAAAAAAGAAGATGAATCAGAAGCCTCACGCGTATACTCTGGATTATAAAATTCTCACATCCAGTTTGGACGAGAGAGGCTGCTTGAATATATCAGCCCACGTAAATGATACTCCGGAAAATATAGAGTCAAAGGAAGCTAATAATCTATGCACATTCGGTAATTCATGCTAAATACAAACAGCAAAAAATAATTATGTCAATTTTTACTTTACATTTTGATGAAACTGAAGTTAACATCGCATGTCCTCATTACCTGTGCTTGGTTGATGGCAGCCATAACTGCAGATCAATTGGTGACAGTTTATCCTATAGGAGAGTTGTTAAAGGGCGAGGTCATGGATTCGAGGTCCACCAACAACTTAATTATGGAGTTAGCGAGAACTCATAAGAGAAGGGTTGGGGTCGGTGCGCTGCAGCGCTGTGAGCCTGAGGTCTATGGGACAATGAAATCCACATTACAGGTTGTCACAAAAAAATACTGGTAGAACCATATTTTATAAACTTTGGAGAACTGAATATTGTAAAGAATAAATTTGATAAAATTATGCCAAAGATTAAGAAAAGGATGATACAACTGCAGAGGCATGATATTATCTCTTTCCTTAACTCACAATATGTCATGTAGTGCGACGGTTCGATAATGTAATGAGTCCCATGATACAATTGCAAACAATCTTCTGATTTGTGTCACGCTATAAAAAGCCTGGCGAAACTAGTTATCTATGTACTCCCATACTCAAAAAAGAAAAGAAAAGAAGACATAGAAAAGAANGGGAGGGGGGGGGGGGGGGCATATTTGATCTTGTTCATCGTATGAACTTCATCTTCTCTTGTCGAATAAGAAAGACCATAGTCTATATATATACTCTCATAGTATTGCTTAATAAATCCATACAATAATGGATTGATACAGATGTTACATTTTTCATATTGATTGATTGGTTGACCAAGAAATTATATGTACCAAAACATAATAAATATCTGGACTATACACATAATGGTATTATGGATCAACAGCCCAGTTACCAAATCCCGAAACCCAAAATTCGAGTCCGGACCAGATACATTTTAAACTATAATGTGTGACATTTTACAAATGCTACATTTTAAGCTTCATAAGCAACCCACATTTAAACATCCATTTTTTATTCAAACCAACTTCAATTTTGACATACAAATACACTACTACATAGTGTCAAACATTTGGTTATTCCGACGAACGTCTTCGCCCGGAAACTTATCAAAAAATGTTCTAAAATCATTTCGTCAAAAACGAGTTCCAACATAAGATGTGAAAAATCGATCATTACCAACTCATCCTCTCTTTCTGTTTCACGCCTGAAACACATTTGTTTCAAAAATACAATGATATGAATTCTCTTTGTTTGAAAATACAAAGAGAATTCATGTACCAACAGATGGCATCGCAGTGTTTAACAAGCAAATATGCACTTATTTTGGACAATATTAAATCATGCATTTTAACACAAGTTTAGATATGAGACAAGCATTATATATCTTACACGTCATTCGATGGTATAAAATTGGAAACCCTAATCGAATCCATCATCTGATAATCGTCCAATCTGAGACCATCTCCATCGCTGCCTCCTATATGGCCAGACTCCATTCCGACCTTAACTAGAAAGCACCGTCGGTAGACTAACCTGCTGCTTTTCCTTGAAACATCTGTAGAATTTTAACGGCCTATGATACTGCAAACTGAGAGAAAGAAATCTGATAGCGCTCGTGTTAATGGTTTGTGCTTAACCTAATTATCCTTGTTACGAGCAACCCTCATGTTAATGAGTTGCTCGGGATTGTAGAGAGAAAAGCCCATTCTTTCTTGGCCTACTCCAGCCCGACAAGAATCCTTCATAAACAAGAAAAAGAAATGTGAAGTTAGTTATGTCGGTCAAAGATGAACAAAGACAACAAGGAATAGGAAAGTTAAGAGGGTGATGATGTTATAAATAGAGGAGGTGGTTATGGCTTTAGAATCATTCGATCAAGCAAAATTGAAGAGAGAGATAAAGAGAGTTATCAAATAAGTTAGCCTTTTGTGTTTTTATTTCTCGGAGGCTTGTGTTTCTAAATTGTAAGGATATTCGTAGAGAGTGAATAAAGGGAAACAGTTTTTTTTTATATTGATTTCCATCTAAGTTTAAAGCTCTAAGTAAAGGTTTAAATCCTAACAAGTGGTATCTGGTTAGATTGCAAGTGTTAGGAGGAGATATGGAAACGATATCAGGAAAATTCGAGGTTGAGAGGTTTGATGGCAAAGGTGATTTAATTACGGAAGTATAAGATTCTAATGTAGGTAGAGCTTCAAGGGTTAGATTCTACGATTCAAGAAGTTTCGGCCACGCCTTCTGAAACAGGCAACGAGAAAGATGAAGAACTTCCGGAAGTCAAAGTAGATCTCTTGAAAGATAAGAATGCAAATAATCTAATATGCATGAGCCTAGGAAATTTGATTCTGCGTAAGGTGATGAAGGAAACAACTGCATTACGAGTTTGGAAGGCTTTGGAAAGAGATTGCCAAATGAAGACACTTCCCAATAGGATCTGCATGAAGCAGAGGTTTACAAGTTTCAGGATGGAAGATCAGAAGAGTGTCGAAGAATATCTGGATACTTTTCACAAGCGAGTTTCAGATCTTTCAAGCCTTAACATCAACAGCAGCGATGAAGACCAGGCAAATCAAGTACGGGATGGCAAAAAATTCTTACGATGAATGACATGATTAACTCAGCATACTCCAAAGAAGTTAAATTAAAGGAGAAGGGATTGCTGAATAAATCCATGTCTGATGCAGAGGGTTTGTATGTGGAATCAAGGGGCAGATCAGAGAAAAAGGATTATAGAGGGAAATATAATGGCAAGGGAAGATCTCAGTCAAGGCAAAGGTTCGATAAAAACAAAAGAAGTTGTTTTATCTGTGGAGAAGAATGACACTGGAAAAGAGAATGTCTTGAGAGGAGACGTAGAGAATCTGCAAACATTGCAACAGAACAAAAGCAACCGTTAGTGTTCACAACTAGTGTGAAAGACACTAAGCAAGAATGGATCATGGATTCTGGATGGTCTTATCATAGTACATCAAACAAGGAGGTTATGTTTGATTTTAAGGAGTTCAATGGTGGTTCAGTGTTAAAGGCGAATAACACTCAATGTGACATCAAAGGAATTGGGAAAATAAATATTCAGAATTCAGAAGGCTCTAAAGTGATACTCATGGGTGTTAGATACATACCGGAGTTGAGTAGAAATTTAATTTCCTATGGAATGTTAGAAAAATCAGGTTGTAAGCATAAATGAAGCAATTTCATGGTGCACTTCTACAAAGATAAGAAGAAGGTGATATCACAAAAATATGACGATGTAGTTTATTATCTACAAGGCACAATTGCTAAGAGTAAGAAGAACATGCCTATAATGGAGAAAGAAATCAGAATGAAGAAGTCAATGAAGGTTACATTCAAAAAAGTCTGATTCAGGGACCTACTCCATTCGGTTTTTAAACAAAAGACATATCAGTTCAAGGTGGAGACTCTTTGTTGATAGCAAAAACAGAAGAAATTAAGTCTAAGGCGAGCAGCGAAGAATCTAAGACAGCATAATTTTCAAGAGATGATGTTTTGTTTACAAGAGAAGTAAGGCATAAAGATTATGATTTCTTAGCTCAAATTTTTGGCTCGCCTGAATATCCTGATATGAAAGAATAACCAAAAACCTATGAAGCGGACAAGGAGAGCAACGATCAGAAGGGATAAGGAGCTGCCTTCCTACCTTTTGTCAAAAGGGATCAAGCCATTCGTAACTCGTCTTGGAGTTAAGACTCTTATGACCTGTTCTCCACTGAGACCTTTACGGCCTAGTAGTATCTTGTGCAGAGATAATCAGACATGTTCTTGCCGATGAAATTTTCTACTTGACCTTTGTTGGCCTTAAGAGTAGCCTCGGAGAGCCGTTTGCTTCGGCCGAGTGTGCCAGTATTCATGTTTTCAGTACTGAAGCGTGTGGCTTCGAATCCTGCTGAGCGTTACAACAAGGTAGAACCCTCGGCTACGAGAGCTGTCGGCGAGATCCATAGTTCTAATAACCTAAGACTGAAAAACCTAGTTGAGTCGCAGCTCGAATAACAAAAACGAAAAGTTGTCTAATGCTCTAAAGTGCTAAGTTTGCGGTAAAAAAAAAGACTCCTTTCTGCCTCTCGCCTAGTGCTCCTTATATACTCCCTCCAAGGCCGGTTTAAGCATTCCCGAAGTACCCCTTTGCTGACCTAAGCATCTTTTGGAAATATTCTATTTTTCTCGATCTTCATGATTATCTGCGAAAACTTGACATTTATCTCTGGAAAGTTAACATTTATCCTCTTTCACGGATAAAATGTAAACTTTAATAATGTTGATGCGTTTTCGTCAAATAAAATCGTAAGTGGGTTCTTAGTCTCGTTTTAGACCTCTTAGGGCCGTCTTTTGGACTAGTAAAGTTTATACGATTTTTAAATGAGTTACTGTAATTTTTATCGTAAAGTCCCAACAATAACTGTACTAAAGACTTGAACCAGGGTCGGTATAGCCGTAGTTCATGAGAGGTCGCACCGAGGTTTAGACGAGAAGGCATGAGTTGGAGTCAGACCAAAAGTTTCGAGTTGGACTGATGTTTCGAAAAAAACCACTTGATGATCGTCGAGTTGCTCACGGGACTGAACCACTCGACGATCGTCGAGTGGCTTCGCTTAGTCGACCACTCGACAATCGTCGTATGTTTCACCTAATCGGACCACTCGACGATCGTCGAGTGGCTCGTGTGAGCCGAGCACTCGACAATCGTCGAGTGGCTCGACGGTCGGACCACTCGACGATCGTCGAGTGACTCACGTAAACCGAGCACTCAACGATCATCGAGTGGCTCCATGGTTGGACAACTCGACAATCGTGGAGTGGGTCGTGCGAACCGAGCACTCGACGATCGTCGAGTGGCTGGATGGCGATGATCGTCGAGTGGCTCGATGGTTGGACCACTCGACGATCTTCGACTGACGATCGTTGAGTGGAACGATGGTTGGACCACTCGACGATCGTCGAATGGCTTGGTTTGTGCTGATCACTCGAAGATCGTAGAGTGGTTCGATGAGTGGACTCGACGATCGTCGAGTGGTTTGATAAGACCGTTCATTCGATGATCGTCGACTGATACGCGTTGTTTGACCGTTTGTTCGATGATCGTCGAGTGGCTCGGATTTTTGATGGTTTTGTTTATTTTAGGCATTTACGGATACTCATGGCGTTATAATTTCGTATTGGTTAGTTTTGACGAAAGTTATATATATATATATATATATTTTAAAAAATTTCTTTTTAATAAAGTTTCTGAGGACTTTCAGAGGTTAATTTCGTTGTGACCGTTTTTTACCCCAACACAGCTAATCATGTAAGTACAGATGGGTTTGCATGTAAAATTTTGGTTTTTGTTCTAAATTATATCACATCCTAAAACCAATAAAATAACCATATATCAATTGATTTTGGTTATATTGGTTTGGTTCAGATATATCCACAGTTAAGTCCAAAATTTCAAAACAAAACATAATAAATAAATACTTATTTATATAAAATTGGATATGATGGTACTTATTTAAAATTTTGATATTTATTTTCAGATATCATTTCAAAAGGAATATAGAATTAAATATTTGAATTATATTTTTATGTTTTAAAATATTTATATTTGTGATTAATTTTGACATTTAGATCTGTTTGTTTTTTGGAATATTTTTGGTTTTTATTTTATTTTTCGTGTTAGGCTAATAATATTTTGGGTTCAGATATGTTTTATACACCTTAGAAGACTCGTTATGATTTTTCTTACATTTATGAAAAGGTACGAATCATGTTTTTTTGGGTTCGGTTCAAACTTAGGATTGCAGATTTTACTAGATGATAACCTGCATGCATGCGCGGGGTGAATTTTTTATACTAATATTTATTTATTAAAAAGTTTTAACATTTTGTAACACTATAATTTTTATCGATCGTAAAATGACAAATACAAATGTTTGTCTCTCGGTGTTGAATAGTTAATGTATTATAGCTCATTTTAATTATTTTAAAGACTTTATATGAACAAAAGAAATTAAGTTTTGCGGCTGATGCAAATCATTCAAATCATATAGACGATATCGGTTGTAAAATGACGAAAGGGTGTTAGGTTTTCTGCTCTCAAATTTATTACTCTTGACACTCCATAAGTGATTTCATTTTCTACATCTATAAATTTTTTCTTTCATTTTCCTTTTGGTTTTACTGATATGTGTTTTTCAACCTATTATATGACTTTTAGTAAATTACATAAATATTAATTTAAAGAAAATAAACATCTGTAAGAATTAGTTCTACTCTAGGTACATATCTAAAAATAAAATCTTCACTCGTAATCCTAGAGCCTGCAGTCGATAGAATACTCGGAAGTCGAATTCATCGACGGTGAAAAACCCAACCAAAGGGTTTCGAGACCGGTTGAAAACCGTCACTAAAGATGCATGGATCTCCCAATGTTGCAATCAGATTTTTACTATTTAGTAATTTATAGTGGTTATAAAAAATTCAAAATACAACATATAAGAAAAGAAATACAATATCCCAACACATGCTTAATGTGATTTTTTAATTTAATTTAATAATATAAAACCAAACAAAAAAAAGAATACAAAATTCGTTATGAAATATATATATATATATATATATATATATATATATATATATATATATGATTTACAATCATTAATTGTAATATATATGTAATCATATTAGGTAATTCCGTAGCTTTTATTTAAGGAAATAATTTACTTAAGGTAATTTCGTAGCTTTAAATTTAATAGTTGGTTTAGTTAGAAATATAATCTATAGTATTATTTATGAAGTGATTTTGCTTACTTGTCATGTTTTCCATGATTTTAGTTAATTTTGCTTAGTTGTCATATTTTTATTAAGTTTAACCTAAATCTTTGAATTATTATTTGTTTTTAGCTTAGTCACTAATTTATTAATTTACCTTTGATAAATATTGTATATATAATAAAAATATATTTTAATAATATTAAATTTATATTTTTTAGTTTAGTTTTTCTGATTTGTCATATTTTTATTAGTTTTTAAATATTTAGTTATGTTATTGATTTATTATTAGCTTCTGGCTGATTCCCAAATTTTTTTTATCTAAACAATACTATTAATAAATTTTATGTATAATTAAAAAACGAATTTTCTTTTAAAATATTTATCTGTTAATAATAATATATTTTTAACTATAAAAAGTATAAATTAAATATCAATATATTATCAAGAGACAGACTTTCATGCTCTCTATAATTTTAGTTGATTTTATTTATTTTCATGTTTTTATTATTTTCTAAATAAGTTATTAATTTATTATCTTACAGAAATAATCATTTCAAACTTAATAATTAATTTAAACTTAATTATAATTAATCATATTTAATACCAAATTATTAAGCTTAACAAATAATTTTAGTGATTTAGTTGATAATTTATCATTATATTGAGAATAATCAAAAATTTTATATTTCCTTTAGTACATTAAAATATTATTTATATGTTTACCTGAGATTTGTTTTAATACGCATATCATATAAGATAGATTGAGTCATCTATTTTTTGAAGACAAACTTCTTATGATAATCAAGATCATTTATTTTGATAATTTATACAAAAAATTGGTAATTGAAAAGAATAAAAAATATTGGTTTATTGTGTGATGATTTATTCGCTCTCACTGTAAAAGTTAGAGCGTTTATTATTTTATAATCATTAAGTAATAAATAAATTAGATTTGTTAATCTATAATTTTCTTATTATATAATAATTCCTAAAATAAAAATAAATTTTATTAATCTGATAATTATCATTACCTAAAAAGATTCTATATTATGTTATCCACAAAATACTTTACATTATAATAGTTTTAAAATATATACAAATCCCAATATATATATAAAGTTGTATGTATGTGTTATTTTCTTCAAGTTTATTTTACGTGTTAAAATGTATCTTTTAAAAATAAAATAAAAACCTTATCATATATAAAAATTAAATTATATTTTTTTTTATATTTCAGAAGCATAAAATAAATTGATATTTAATTATTTTTAATTTTATTGTAAAAAATACTAAGCCCACAAGTGCGGGCAAAACACCTAGTATATATATATATATATATGTGTATTATATGGACCAACTTATTTTTTAAGGATTCTAAGAACCATTCTAATGATAACACGTGTATACAAAAATATGTTGTAATGCTCCAGAATAAATATATATGGGATGTTCAAGGCTGCTTTAAATAATGACAAAATGCATGTGACACTATAAAGTTTTCACCAAAAACTTATCCCACTTTTTGAAACTGCGGAGGATAATCTTTTTTCTCTAGCAATTAAAATTATTTAAAATAAAACACATACGGTCTACACCAAGGAGAACACGTAGAGCGAGAGAGACGTTTTGAGATGTGATACTTGTTAGGGACAATTAGTGTAATATATCCAACAAAAATACAAATTAGCTAAATACTCATGATTGTAGATAATCCAAAAAGGAGTAATCTTTTGACACTGTGCGGACGAAAATGCCCTCATGCTTTATCGAAAGCATGTAACTCTAGATTTATCAGCTAAATATTTATATAGCAGGTAACAATATACGTACCAACTAACTTATCAGCTAATAATTTTAGTTCCATCTAATAATTTATATATCAAACAAATGTATCGACTAACAAATCATATTTGTAACAGCTAACACTCCATTTATAGATTAAGAATCCATTAAAATCTAAATAATAGCAGGTAAGTAATGAAATATTTGCTAACATTTATATTATCTGAAGAAAAGAATGTAGATTTCAGGCTTTCTTCTTTCTGAGATCTTCCGATCTTTTCTCCATGAATCTGCAATGGAGATAACAAATTATTCGATTATCGCACAGAGAATCGTCGAATTTCCACAATCTTCAAGACCACAACACTTATGTTTTGCGAGTGAAAATTTATTAAAGTTGATTGTGATTCTAAATTGGAAACATTAGAATTGAGGTGAGATAATAAGATTAGCATTATGGGTGTCATAAGAATCAGAATAAAAAAATAGAGATATGTGTTGAATTAGAAAATGATTTTAAGAAACTGTACGAGAGATAAAGAGATTATAACACAAAAAAGTGTGAAGAGAGAGAGATATAGAGACAAGGGTATTATAGTCATAAAAAATTAAAAAAACAAGGTTATATGACAAATTATATGGGTCTTTGGGTGTCTCCACACTAATTTCTCTACTTGTTAAGGATATGTTAAGCCATTGTTGTACGGATTTCTAACAGGAGATAGGAAGAGAAGATATCAGAACGTCGAGGAACAAAAATCAAGTCAACACATAGATTTATGTTACAGTTGTAGTTGTTCTTTATTATTGTTTTCCCACAAAAATGGATTATGTTATAACTAATGTTCGTCACTAGAGAACTAATATATCATCAATAACTAACTAGATAATGAAAAGTTGAGAAAATAAACTAAATGCTTAATCCATGATTCTCAGCACAATAGTTTCTTTCATATGAAATATTATTGGATTAGAGTTTTAAACTTTAGAGATTCCCAAGCATTTCTTAGAATGAGTATTTGTGCATCAATCAAATTTTATAATAAGATTATTAAATGCTTATATATGGACAAAACGACTTTTTTGAGTACTAGAATGGTTGGTAAACCTCTTAATATTAAAAGGGATCCTTTTAGACCATGTGAAGATAGCGAAAAGATATTAGGTACTAAAATATCTTATATGAGTGCTCTTGGTGGACTTTTATATATCATGCAAATTGTGCTAGGCCTGATATTGCTTTTACTACTAACCTGCTATCAAAATATAGTACTTCTACTCCTACTCGAAGGCATTGGAACGGAATAAAGCACATATTCTGTTACCTCCAAGGTACAGTTGATTTAGGGTTAATTTATTTTAGAAAATTCGAGTTTGATATGACTGTTTTACAGATGCATGATACTTATCAGATCCTCGTAAGACTCGATCTCAACCCGGCTATGTTTTTACAGCTGGTGGAACTGCGATCTCTCTGTGTTCCCAAAACTAAACTTTGGTTGTGACTTCCTCAAATCATGCAGAAACTATTGCGCTTCACTAAGCATGTCGAGAATGTGCGTGACTTAGATCAATGAGTCTCTACATACAAGAATCAAGCGGCATAGTTAACAAGAAAGAGACGATGAAATTTTTTGAAGATAATTCGGTTTGTGTCACTCAACTTAAAAAAAGCTATATCAAGAGCGACAAAACAAAGCACACCCCTCCAAGGTTTTTCTCGTACATACATGAGCTCAAGAAAAATCAAGAAGTGGACATCGAGTATGTACGGTCATGCGACAATCTAGATGACATGTTCACACAGACTTTTCCCACTATAGTATTGGAGTGCGGCGTTTGCATGTTCTATGAAGAAAAAACTACGTCCATTATTCTCAGGGAGAAATTACGTTACAGTACTCTTTTCCCACATCATGGTTTTTATCTTATTGGGGTTTTCCATGATTACATTTTTAACGAGCATGTAGAGAAACTACATCATTATATCCACACAATTCTGAAACTTGTATCCCTTTCATGAATGTTTCTCCACCCAAAACTTGGGTAACTTGGATGATATGAGGATCAACAAAATCATCATCATCTTCTCTCACACGATTGTCTTTGTTGTTATGTTTGGGTGGAGTTACAAGAATAACATCAACACTATCGCCGCCATATGTTTCTTCATTGTACGCAAAACTTACGGTTCGAGAGGTAGAGATACATAATAATTTATTTTCATGAATTCTTCTTCAGCCTGAACTTGGGTGACAGAAGAATCAAAAAAATCATTATCATCTTTGATCATGCGATTTTGTTTGTTGCTATCTTTGGGTGGAGTTCCAAGAAGAAAATCTAACACTTTTGTTGGTATTTCTTTCTTCATTGTACCCACAACTAAGGGTTCGAGAGGTAGATATATAATTATTTCCTTCATGTGTGTTGTCTTCGTAACGTCTCCTCTTGCGATGCTGATTGTCGATCAAGATCCACCTGCAACACTTGATGCCGGTTTTCCAGACCCTTGGCCTCTGCCACCCCTCGCCCTAGAACGCTGACGACCGTTCAGACCAGATTGTCCTCCACTACCTCCTTTTGCTGGACCTCCATTATCATCTTTATCGTCACATGTTACACAATCTCTTCGAACAAAATTATCCCAGTAACTATAGTCATTATCGTCATTATCATCTTCATCTTGTCCCACATCATCTTCTTTACCTTTTTTTGTTGTTTACTTATATTTCTCCCGCTGCTTCATTGTCTTCTCCCTTCCTTTTTATTTTGTCCACTTCCATTTCTCTAGAATCTGCTTCAACGTTATCTTCCTTATTTTCCCCTTGTGCACTACCATAGTTTCTCCCTTTTTCTTTTTGTTTTCCTTATCTTATTCGTTACAGATTTTATGAGGCACAATGGCTGAAGCCGGATTAACTTCACAACCTGCTTAACAGCTTCTCCGATCTTATCTTGATCCTTATACTTTTCATGCACTAGATTGCCAGTGTCTGAGGTACCTCCATAAGCTGATTCAAGTACTTTTATGTGCCTCAATAATAATTCATCCTCGTCAACCTTACCAACGGAGGCACTGCTTTGCCACATAATAACTTGTCCAGACCTTAGAAATATCAATTCTCCTCCAACAAACTTCCTAAATGTCACAAAGACATTAACATATTGGCCTGTCCTGTGAACAGCCTTAAAGATTTTGTAATCAGCGTCAGTAGCTATCTGAACTGATGCAGTCCCTTTCCCAATTATATCACTCTCTCCATCATGAAGCTAATAACACATATCAACTGAGATTTCCCTTCCCAACTGACCATACTCGGGAAGAATACTATTTTTCTGCATCTCTGTGCCTCTAATTATCAAGCAATCAAGGGCTCTACCCATTCTATCATTATCTATTTTGAAATCCAAAGTTCCATTATAATACATAATCCACCGACCAGCCATAACTACAACAAATGAATTAGAGACACCTACACAACAATAACAAGTTACTGTTATAGATACTTACAAAAACACCAACAATCTAAATTGATGTACTGTACATTAGGCATATAACAATTTAACTCCGCTGCGGTTGTTACCAATTTCTTTCTCTTAAACAATAGCACTTGTGACACATCTCGGCACTCCGTGATTATTTTCCATCAATTTCATGTTTGATGGATGTAAAATCAGTCTCACAACATCTCTTCTATTAGGGTATGTTATGTTATCCACTATTGAAGAGATGTTGTGATCATATTTCTAAAAATAGAAGAGATGTTGTGATCCTATTTTTAAAAATATTTTTAAGTCAAAAGATCATTTGTCGTATAAGAACCTAACTTTTGGCCGAATAATTTCAGGCCTAATATATAGTTACAATGAAACTATGCAAGGTCGGTTTTATATCACGATTTAGTATCTAAAAGTTAATTACAGTTGGGAGAAGTTTACGTTCACGTGCCAATTCTATCCATTTTAATATTTTCTATTTTTTATAATGTTTTCTTTTTCATTTTTGTTATTGCTCTATATAAATATTGATTTTCAGTTTATTCTCATTCCGTTTTATTGTTTTGGCCTGAGATTTAGAAAATGATTAAGATTTAAAATTATTAAAGAGATATATACTTAGATTAATATTTGCGCCTTGTGCACATTATGAAATAATAAATAATAATTATATATTAAATAACTAAAAATCATTTACTAGTATGTAATAAATTACTGTGCTCATATAAATCAAACGACTGCGATTGTTTATTCGCAATCATTTATGGTAAATATATCAAAACAATCTATTATTTATCGTATACAATATATAATTAAATTTAAATGATATTAACATAGATACATATATGTATATATAGTAAATTTTTAATATGGATATTTATTAATTGAGGTTTCTATCCATATGATTTTATGATTATTTGCATATTTGTGTAACAAAAGTTCACACCAATGATTTTCTTTACTGTGGAATGTTTAGTAGTTTCAATAATTTATAATCATAAAAAAGCATTGAAGATTTCAAAATTAAAATATTTATTTTTCAATATTTTTTGAATGCAATGACAAAATATAAATATGTATCTTCATATGATGTATAGTTTAATTTAACATAAACACCTATTAAATAAAGTTATTTATTCATATGATTTTTTAATCATTGTATCTTAGCATAGAAAAAAATTTAAACCTTGATCAAAAAAGTTTATGTGAGACTTTTAACAGTTTTAGTAATTTATATTCATTTTGAAATATTCAAAATACAACATAGAGAAAAAATATAGTTTTTAATATATCATTAATGTAATTGTGTAATTAATTTTAATAATAAAGAATTAAAAAAATTATATAGAGATACAAATTGTTAGCAAATCTTTTTCATTTAAAACTATTAATTTTCACATATATATATATATATATTAATTGCATTAGGTAATTCCGTAAGTTTGATTTAATGAAAGAATATATAATAAATTTTGGTTTGATAAATGAATGGTCCATAATGGTCATACTATATAATATAACATTTTCTAAAAATTTAATCTTGGACAAATAAATTTTCAATTGATTCTCAAGCCGCACGTAAGCCAAATTATCATTTAATTGCGTGACAACTCAGCAGGGTACTCTTTAACTTAGTATAAACTAAAAGTTATACATTTTCAAATGTTTATCTATTAATCGATAAATTAAACTAGACATTTTAAAGTTAGCACTGTAATGTTCTTTCAGAAATCTCCAAGCTTTCAGTTTCAAATGTTCTTAAAATCTACATGTGTAATCTTATATTAAACTTTGTGTTTTAAACCAAAAGCAATAATTAAGTATTAAATCATATATTCTATACAATTTCATTTTAAATTATAATATATTAAAATTTAAAACGTTTAAGTTAATAATACAACAATAGCTAAACAACAAAATAAATAGTATCAGAGCGAAAACGATTGTTCAAGTTATAAAATACTTCTATAAATATTTTTGAAAATCCTATTTAATTTGTTTCATTGTTTTCTTAAAAAAGCTTTCAAAACAAGATTCATGTGAACCTAATCTAATTTAAACCCGAATAGAGCATTACCCTTCCACAGAAACACTGTCGCTGTAAGTGTTCCAAGCCGAAAGTCCAAAGACAGTAAGACCATTAGCAAGCTGAAGTAGTGTCGACATATTCGGTTAGTATTCTATTATGAGTTAAAATTTGGAATTGGTCACGATGTCTTCATTTAAGAATTTTTTTTAAATCAAAACATGCATCAAACTTCAGCATCACACACAACTATTAATTCAAGATAAATTATGTCAAAAATAACAACGTTTAGTCAAGAAATAAAAAAATATCATCCACCTCATATCAACCCAGAATATATATATATATATATATATATATATATATATATATCAAATAGGAACTTTTAACTTCAAAACCTCTTGTTCAACAAAAAAACATAAGCAAACTGTTTCTCTTCAAACTGAATTTGAAAACAATTAACTACTGCCTTCTTTAGCTTTAGATAAATATCAAAAAGGATTTAATTACATCCATTTTGATATAATACAAATTGCTATAATAACTCTTATCAAGAACCGGAATAATTGCACCAATACTTACGTTAGTAAGAGATAAAGCTTAGAAGTAGATGAAGATAACTTGAACCTAACTTAAAACTCTAAAAAATCTTGTTAGGACGATACTTTCTTTATTTGACTAGTTTACTAGATGTTATATGTGCGTTTAAAAATTTGGACTAATGTTCTTATTTGGCATTAGTAAAGACATATAATTGAGCAAGAATAGCTGATGCAGATAAATATTTGAAATATTTCCATATATCTTATTATTTATTTTATAAATTATTTAGATAATTATCCTATCTGTTTTAGGGTTTTATGGCTTTATTATATATAGCCATTTAGGCTTTAAATTTGTATTCAGTTTATGATGAATTAATAATAAATAGATTTTGATACGAGCTTTATATTTATTATATCTCTTTAGATTTTCACCCCTAAAGAGATTTTTATAAACAACTGAGAAGAGTATTCTCAACACTAAGAGTTTTTGATTAAGCACTGTGAAGAGTATTCACAAATCTTAGAAGCTTCCGCTACATCAGTTGGTATCAGAGCCAGGTTCTTTTTATTTCTCAATTGAAGACGATTCTGGATGTCATGGTGAGTATTAGCATCTAGGGCTTTTTGCAAAAGTGACTCAAAACTTGGAGTTAAACAGAANTTTTGACTCATTTTTTTTGAGATTTTCACCCCACACTTGCATTTTATCTACGAAAATGCCATTAACTTTTTTTTTGAAAATGACTTCTTTACAGTCTCAACCTCATCTTCTTCAAGTATTTACAATAGTGCCACTTCCATGAATAGTTCCAACA
>OVBX01003715.1:0-16162 GCA_900406325.1 Erucastrum elatum | reverse complement strand
TAATGAAAAATTATCAGATAAATTCTAACATTATTTAAAGATGATAATGGTAAATTATAACAAAGTTATTAAAATTATTTATGAAAAGTGTGACAAATAAGCAAAGTTAGCTAAAATTATGGAAAGCATGACACATAATCAAATTCACTTTTCAAATAATAGTATAGATTTATGTTTTAGACTTTTCATATATATTAAAAAAAATTATTAAATTTTGATTGTAAATACATTATTTTTTATGAATAACAACTTTTCATAGCTTTTAACCAATATAAATTTAATAAACACCATTATTTTTTAAGCAATTTTTTATTAAATCATTCAATGAAAAAATAAAAAAAATCAATTTTTTTGAAATATTTTTTTTTCCAAAATATCAATTATTTAGGAACGGAGGGAGCATACGATTACAATCAAAAGATATGATTACACTCACTACTAAATGTGTTTCCAGATTTCCATTTGTTCTCCATTGGTAAATTAATTACAACAACTCACGGATTAACGGAGACGTACTAGCTTTTTCAACTATACGCAATAAAACATGTTAAATTTTCTGGGCGTAACGTATATCTAATTAATAATAGGAAAGAGAGAGCAGAGAGGAACGTGGCGAACACAACTAAAAGAGTCCTCAAATACATACAGATGTCAGGTCCTGAGGAACATACTTGTTTGGTGTACAATCATATGTGCTCACTTTGCATTAGGGCGTTCAGATGTCTATGTCTTTCATCCTTTTTGGTTATCTCAAATTGTCCCACCACCTCTGCAAAGTCACATACTCGCCATCTTTGTAAACCATCCCACTGTCAAGAGTGTTTCTTCTAAAATCCCCATCGACGCTTAGGCTCTTTCTAAAGTGGATCAAATATATATGTTGGCCATTCATACCGACGAAACCATATACTCAATTGAACACATTATAAATGGTTGACACTTAGATTGGTCTCGTAATATGTATTTTGAACTTGTGATATATCTGTTTGTTGCTGGTTAAACAAATTAACTTACCTGTTTAAAAGCCAAAAAATTATGTTAACTAAAAAGTAATGTTATTACGTAACATTTTAGTTTTGTGTGTTACCAGTGGTAACTTACCACGCATTGAAAAAATAAGTTATGTGATAAATTTGTCGGTGGTAGTATTTGTTGCTTCTGGATTCTATCTAAGACTTCCGTTGCGCCGCGGCATTATCTTCCGTGCCCGTGGTCTCGTTCATAACAATCCAAATTGCATGCCACTAACTCGTATACTTTTGACACTACGCACACCTTAGTTTTCAAATTAATGTACCACTATACCTACCACTATATGTGCAGCACATAGTCAGATCATTTGAATCTCACACTAGCCTTTTATGTGCATAAGTACTGTTCATTTAAGTACTCGTGAAATGATATTTATGATGAAATTATCTCTCTAGAACAAAGCACATGCGTTTTAAATTGAAGTTCAACAGCGTTGGGATATGACCCTTTTAAAGTTTAAACGGTTAGGTTGCAGACGAATTATTATTTTTAACATTTAGAAAAAAATATTTTCACGCGACTAAGTAGTAAAATTAAATAGTTTTTAAAAATATTTTCCTAAAATTAAATAGTTAACTGACACGAGTTTTTTCTTTGTGTTAATTACATTGCCAGCAGTCAAGTACATATATATGTTAGGAAACTTCACATAACTCAACGAAGTCACGAAATTGACGCTAGGGAAGAGAAAATAAACACAGTTTTGCACATTAATCTGCTTTAGTCTTGATCTGAAAAATATAAAATGTATGCTTTTTTGTTATATGAAAAGAATGTTTGTTAACCAGTTGATACGTTAATTAATATATATGAAGAACGAGATCCCGTTCCTACGTACCAAACGCAAAGTCTTCAAACTTAGACTTTCCTTTTAAATAAAAAAGCTTTTCCTTTTAAAATATCTAAAGACTTTCCTTTAAACAAACAAAAAAAAAGCAAATAAAATGCTTTAGCATTCCAATTTTTCTAATTAAAATATATATTTAAAAACAACACAAGAACCACATTTGGCTATAAAATTGAAGTCATCCTGTTTCCGAAGAACAACAATAGGCAGCGGAGAGAAAAACTTTTAAAACAAAACACCAACAAGAGAGAGAAATGGGTAAGGGTTTATCCAAACGTGTCCTCACTTTTCTGATATTGATTTCGTTAGTGGCGGTGGCAATGAACCTTCTGTCCACGGTAGAGGCACAGAACAAGAAGAAGCCGAGGAGAGATGTTCCTCTAGTGAAAGGTCTCTCATGGAGCTTTTACCAGAAAGCATGTCCAAAAGTGGAAAGCATCATCAGGAAAGAGCTCAAGAAAGTCTTCAAGAGAGACATTGGTTTAGCCGCAGCCATCCTTCGTATACATTTCCATGACTGCTTCGTTCAGGTCTCTATATTTTTCCTTCTTTTCTCTTTTTGTGTTCGTATTAAGAATCATGAATTGGATGTTCACTAAGCCTAATCTAAACGGTCTTACGCAAGTGATTTAAATAACTTTTTCTTTGTCTATAGAACTTAACTAGTTTTTCTTTAAGATAAGAAACCATATCCACTTATAGTCGTATACCCAAACATAAATAAATGACTCGATTCTGAAATATATAGGAAAATTAAATTTGTAAAGTCAAGTGCTAGACTAATTCCGACTAAAACAGTCTTAAGATAAAAACACAAACTCGCCTCGAGATTCTAAAGAGCAAGAAGGAAGGAATATCTGTTCTTTATGTTTCTCTTTTCTTGTAAGTACAGTTTCAGAATGTGCAAGTGTAAACACTATAGTAATTCAAAGCTTAAGCAAAAAAAAATAACAGTATAGTAATTTGTTTCTGACATAACATGCACTGGGATATAGACTTGAATATAGCAGGACGTGTGGCATCAATACTATACACCCGCTTTTCGTGGGTTAGTTGAGTCGCATTTAATGAGAGTAAAGAAAAGTAAAATACCCAACCAGTGGTACAAATAAGAGATGCTATTGATATATACAGTTTTTTTTTGAATGTATACATTTTTTTATATATACTGTTTTTTAATTGTATAACAAAATTAACAGTGTTCGATTTTCCCCTACAGAAATTACTAATCAGAATTTTAAAGCGTTAACTGCAACACCTTGTATTGAAGAATATTCTTTAACTGCTTTTACCATTGATATTTTAACCACAAATAAAAATACAAAACAGGGATGTGAAGCATCCGTGCTGCTAGATGGATCAGCGAGTGGACCAGGAGAGCAATCATCGATCCCGAATCTGACACTCCGTCAAGCCGCCTTAGCCCTCATCAATAACCTTCGTGCCCTTGTCCACAAGCAGTGTGGTCAAGTTGTCTCTTGCGCTGACATCCTCGCTCTAGCCGCCCGTGACTCCGTCGTCCTTGTAACCAAACTCTCCCTCTCTCTTCAATCAACCACACGTGATATACCAATACTATAATATTATAATTGCTAATTACTTTTTTGGCCAATTAATGTAGTCAGGAGGGCCGGACTATGCTGTTCCACTTGGCCGACGCGACTCACTAGCCTTCGCTAGCCAGAACACGACGTTAAACAACTTACCGCCACCATTCGCCAAGGCGGACCAGCTCATTGCCGACTTCGCCAATAGAAACCTCGACATCACCGACTTAGTTGCACTCTCCGGTGGACACACCATCGGAATCGCGCATTGCCCGTCTTTCACAGACCGGCTCTACCCGAACCAAGACCCAACCATGAACAAGTCCTTCGCCAACAACCTCAAACGCACTTGCCCCACCGCGAACTCGAGCAACACGCAAGTGAATGACATAAGGAGCCCTGACGTGTTTGACAACAAGTACTACGTTGATCTTATGAACCGACAAGGGTTGTTCACATCAGACCAGGACCTGTTCACGGACAAGAGGACACGTGGTATCGTGGAGAGCTTTGCGATCGACCAGAAGTTGTTTTTTGATAATTTTGTGGTGGGGATGATCAAGATGGGTCAGATGAGTGTCTTGACGGGGTCGCAAGGAGAGATCCGTGCAAACTGTTCCGCAAGAAACACTGAAAGGATCATGTCTGTTTTGGAAGAAGGCATACTCGAGGAGGCTATTTCCATGATCTAGATGAAAACCATATAAAATATCGCCTCTTATTTTCCTTTGACTTTGTTTTCTTAGTTAACGCACTTGTGGTTTGTGGAATGCTTAAGAGTTAAAACTATCTGATAAATAAGAGCGCTGCTTCATCTTAGCTTTTATTTTAAGTTCATGCACGTATGCTTCATCTTAGTTAACGCACTTGTGGTTTGTTGAATGCTTAAGACTTTATGATAAATAAGACTGTTGCTTCATCTTAGCTTTGATTTTAAGTTCATGCACGTATGCTTAGTCTGTGTAATGCTAGAGATTGTCTGATTAAGAAAGAGCGTTATCACGTAAAATATAATTGATAACAATCTTGAGTGGCAAGTAGGCCCTACTGACAAGGACGTTGCAGAAGAAAAATGATGCATCCAAATCCAACACACTTGTATTTCCAACAAAAGTAAAAAAAACCTTAAATTTAAACGGGCTGAAAGAGTCGAAATAAATAGGGCCCAGTAAAGTATGATAGCCCATGTCAAACGGAGTCTGTTGTACAGTAAATTGTAGTGGGCAGCTAGCTAATAGAGTTGTATGTGTGTTATTCAACTTCCCACGACTTGGGAGTACAACAAAAAGAGCATACTGAATCATGCTGCAAGCTCTTAGTGAAGGTACCACCGTTTTAATCTTTGTTTAAAGAACTATACTTTGATATTGTTGTATCCTTCGTTATATACTTATAACAAGAGCCACTATAGACTTGTCACATTTTTGCCAGGAGTTCAGGGGAAAATCTTTTCATCAGACCAGAGAAAACCACTCTCTGGGAAAAACCCTCCTGCCAACATGCTGACCCCGCCACTGGTGAGATCTAATCTATGGAAGCAAAGACAATTCTCCAGAAGATCAATAACAATATGATTTATATGTATAGTTACACAACTCTTTACGCAAAGCAAAACCAAAATCCGAGCCCTTTAAAGCACAATCCTCGTGTAGTGGTACTTCGGTATGTTTGGCGTTCGATCTCATAGTAGCAACTTTATCTGAAGTCAAAGTGTGTTTGGTGTCATGTCCCTGTCTCGTTCATGCCGTGGAACTTAAATGTCTTGTACTGCTACGTCACTGGCCCAGCATTGTCGCAATATTATTATTATTATTATGTCATAATGGGGGCATTTTTCAACTGTATACGAAGAAAAGGAGGTGATTAAGGGTTTAATAGTTTTCTAACGGAAGATAAACAATGCGTTCACATATGAACTGTCGAAGCCAAGGATGACTTAAAGTGATAAACCTTTTGAAGCACAAATCCATACGTGTTGTTACACGTAGCTTTCCCTTAGATTTTCTGAATACTTTTATGTCGATGGATTCTCCTTTATCTTGTTGACGGAGTACTTTATTTAGAAAGTAGTATTCTGTTTTTATTATAAAAAAGCTTCCCTTTTTAAGTTGAATCCCCATCTAAGTCTGATGACTAATGGTACTTGTTAATATTGTTTGATTGTACTGTACACCGAATTATATATAACTATTCAATACTTTAGAAAAAAAAAAATCTGTTTCAAACACAAATATTTTATCATAACTTCGTAATTCAATTCTAATCAACATTTATGAATTATTATAAGATAATGAGTCACATACCTTTGTGATAAAACACTGATTGTATAAATGAATTTTATAAATTTTGTATCGGAGGTATTAGTGATCTTTGATACATAATCAAAATCTTTAATACTTTGTTAAAGTATATTTAAAGCCGGGTCTTGTAGAGTATTTCATACTGGATTTTATACATCTCCAATAATTTCTGGACGAGCGAGATAACAGTTGACCTGTCAAGACAATCAAAGCTGTCGTAGTTAGTATTATTATTTCCCTTCGTTGACTTCGTCATAAAGTAATGACCGCCTCTTTACGCCGTTGAATTATCTCCCATATTTTCCACGTGCTTGCTCCTTATTGGCTCCGACAAACCGTCGGTCACGAAAACCGTTTTAAAAAGCCAAGAAAACACAATTCGTATCACACACACACACACGGGATAAACAAGGAACGCCGAAATAACGCGTTCATCTGGGTTTTTAATATATTTGCAATTTCCTATATAATTAAATCACCCAGAAACGTAGTTTCGTTTGTGCTTCAGATTTCAGTTCCCAATATTATTTCTTTCCATAAGTAAAAAGATTCTCGTTGATAATCTTATATCTCTCTCAGAAGAATCTCATACCCTATCTCGTTTCTTATCTAGCTTTTAATCTACGTTTCATCATTTCCCCTTGCAAACAAGATGGCGATCAAGAAGATGAACAGTTTGATCCCTACCTGCTCTTCCCCGGATGATCTAAAACGCGTCCTGCAGACGCTAGGTTCGACCTGGGGAGACGTAGTCGAAGATCTCGAGAGCCTCGAGGTTGTTCCGTTGAAAGGAGCCATGACCAACGAGGTTTACCAGATTAACTGGCCTACCTTGAACGGAGGAGAAGACGCTCTTCACCGCAAAGTTCTTGTTCGGATCTACGGAGACGGCGTTGACCTTTTCTTTAACCGAGACGACGAGATCAAAACCTTCGAGTGTATGTCTCATCACGGTTATGGACCTAAGCTTCTTGGCCGCTTCTCCGATGGTCGTCTCGAGGAGTTCATCCACGCAAGGGTACGTTTTCTTCTCGAACACGCTAGGTTCTTGATTTTTGTTAGGGAGATGTTAGTTAAAAAAACTAAACAGAGTCTTAGGGTTTTGATATATTGTTTGCGTCACAAGAAATCTAGAGAGGGAGAGATTTGTGTACATGACATGATGAATCTATCTATTGGTTTGGTCCGTTCACCAGACTCTTTCCGCAGGTGATCTCCGTGTATCCGAAACATCTGATTTGATCGCGGCGAAACTAAGAGAGTTTCACAAGCTAGACATGCCTGGTCCAAAGAACATACTCCTTTGGGAAAGGCTCAGGAGTTGGCTTAAGGAAGCTAAGAACCTGTGTTCGCCGACAGAGATTGATGGGTTTCGTTTGGAAGCTATGGAAGATGAAATCAACTTGTTGGAAGAGAGGGTGACTCGGGATGATCAAGAGATTGGTTTCTGTCACAATGATCTTCAGTATGGTAACGTCATGATCGATGAGGAAACCAACGCTATTACCATCATAGTAAGCTTGTTTTTTTTTATGAACATAACCTTTCCCTATCCATCAAGGAAGTGTTCTGTTTTCATCAATTTATTTATTTATTTCAGGACTATGAGTATTCGAGTTTCAACCCTATTGCTTATGACATTGCGAACCACTTCTGTGAAATGGCTGCTAATTACCATTCAGACACTCCTCATGTTCTGGATTACACTCTTTATCCAGGTCCTTATCTGTAATTATAAACATATACTTAGTACGTTACTTAAATTACTCAAGAGTCTGAATGTGTGTGTATGTGTGGGATAATGAACAAACAGGAGAGGAAGAACGGAGAAGGTTCATTAGCACATACCTTGGCTCTACAGGTTTTTTCCCCTTCTTCAATCATTAGTTACTTCTTCACACATCCAAAGAAAAAAAAACATATATCCCTCTTATTGTGTTAATCTCAGGTAATGCAACAAGCGAGGAAGAAGTGGAGAGGTTAATGACTGATGCAGAGAGATACACTTTGGCAAATCATATATTTTGGGGATTATGGGGAATCATTTCGGTTCGCTCTCTTTCTTTTTTTCTATTCCTACTTGTAGATACTTTTAGCTCTTATATTGGAACTTGATAGTAATCATTAGTGGTGTTGATGCAAAACAGGGACATGTGAACACGATTGAGTTTGATTACAAGGAATATGCAAGGCAGAGATTTGAACAGTACTGGCTTAGAAAACAATTGCTCCTAGATTGAGGATGAAGATGATTCACATTGAAGAAAACTTGGATTTCTAAAGTTTCTACAATTAGATAAAAGGAAAGGAGAAGATTTAGGTGAATATTGTGCTATTTGTTACTTTCACCAGTTTGTATGTTTTCTTCCACTGTATATAGGGGTTTGTAAACTTTCAAAGCAATGGACATGGCTTTTATTAAATAAACAAAGTATATAGCAATAAATTCGAACACACAAGCACCAGTGGTCTAGTGGTAGAATAGTACCCTGCCACGGTACAGACCCGGGTTCGATTCCCGGCTGGTGCATACATTTTTGGCCCTAAACATAAGTTTTAGATAATTTTCATAGTTTGATATGAATAGTATCCTAACATATAAATAGACAAATCATAATATCCCATATATATTTTACATTTTAATTTGAAGAAGAAAATCAACCTTAAGTAATTAATGGTTCTCAACAATAAGAAAGATTTTAGGTTCTCACTTTGAAGCTTCAAATTAAACGACATAATTTTGGAGTTTTGAAAACATTTGACTTATCATTTATTCCAAAATCCAGTTTTCCCAAAATATTCAAATATATTGCCGCCAAAGTGAAGAAGTTTAACGGAAAAAGAAGTCTAAGTATTTTCATAATTCCTAATTTGTTTTGGAAGAAAAATAACATAAGATTATAGTTCCAGTCCGAATCCCCCTCTCATAATTTTTGCAGTCGGATCAGTCAATAATCAGTCAATCAAATAGACTTGATAATTTGAGTTGTATGTTGATAATTTGAAAGGTAAAGGGATGATGCTAATTCCTCCTACTGGCAGAAGTATTTGATCCAAAAACCTAAACTTGGTGTACCTTTGTCTCTTCTTTTCAAGTGAAAGTACATTATGGACGAGCGGAGAAAAAAAAGATGATAAGCCAGAAAATATAAGCGATTGTTGTGGCATTGGAAAATTATTAGAGAAAAGATCCCACATCGGAAATATATAAGGGACATTGATAATATATAAAAGATTTGGGAGACTCCACTAATTGCCAATTGATTTTAAATGGAAGCCCAAAAAACTTATCATGGTATCAGAGCCAGGCCCAATACCCTGACCCATTAATTAATCCGGTTCCGACAGTGGTCCGATCATTCCATTAGCTGATATGGCTCATAGAAGGCTCAGTTCTCCAAGATCGTTAGAATATAAAGCATGATCTCGGAAGGATATGACGGTGTGTGGGAAGGTTGTGAATGACTTGGAAGAGCTGAAACGGTCTCTCTCCGGCTTGAGAAAAAAATATGATATTTAGGGGAATATTGAATGTTCTAGTGTTATCTTCAAAGTTGATCCTCTCTCACATTCATCTAGTGTTGAGGATTTATACTCTGCTGCTGTCTATTCATAAAATTACATTCATATCACTCCTTGTTTAATATATTTAATATTTTTATATCAGCACATTGTAGTATATAAATTTTTTTGGATCATTGTCTCGTTCGTCATACTTCATTTCCAAAGATCAAAAGAACAAGCAAGCACCAATTTTAATTTCTTATTTTGTTTCTTGTTTTTCTTTCTAAATGACTACGGCCACAAGTTTCTCATCTTCAATCTCTGCGTCTGTAAATGTCAATGCTCGCTGAAGCTTCCTCACGGAAAACACCTCAACTTCAGCCATGTATATTGCTGTAACCGGACGATGATCTGAGAATTTCTGTTCGGTCCGCCGGTAATGAACCAGCTTCATTCCATTGCCGTAAGTTAATACTCTGTCACACCAAGCTGGTGTTCTGCGCGTCCCCTTTCCATCTCCCCCAGTGTACTCATCGGAATGTGCTTGGTACTTATAGGTCGGTGGAAAATGCAGAGTTCCTTCTGACCATCCGTCAAATGCTCGACCTTTCTTGTATTCCTTTACCAGCTGCAATATAAATATTCATTCATAAATATTAATCTTGTTTGAAATCTAAATACTAATATTAACAAAGTTTATTATTACCTGATCATATTCAAGTAAGTGTGACCATTCTTTCTTGGAGATCAAGTCTCTGGCTTTCTCATAAGATAGATTAAGCCTATAATTAAGATCGCCTAGCCAGATTATTCTTCTGCAAAGAGGTGAAAACAGAGTTGAGTTCTATAAATTAAAAACTAGCTTTCTTTACTAAAATAGTTATCAGAAGAGAGTAAAAAAGACTGACTCGTGATCATAGATAAGCTTGGGAAGTCCAAGAGCAGAGACAGAGTGGAAGACTGTTCTCTTATGTATCTCGTGAACATCAGCGTTCCTCTTGATCTGATCAACCTCTCGTTCTCCTGCCGTCAAATGTGTGCATATGAAACAGAAGAACGTCTGGTTTATCGACATACTCACAGACACAGCTCCCTGCACACCACAAATCCCTTTTTTTTTTAAAACATTTTGAACATATTGTAACATAAGATGGAATATCTTAATCTTTTTTAATATACCTTGTTACCAATATAACCCATGATGCCAACTCCAACCGTAGAGACTCTAACGTTCTGAATGTGTTTTCTCAAACTTCGTTTAACCCAAATGGTCAAAAGAATCCCAACCATTTGTTTACTCACTAGCCTCACATAAGCTGGTCTTCGTTTCCTCTCCATCAGCAGCTTCAAATCCATCTCAGCTAATGCCAATACCTCCGGGGGAATCCCGTTGGTGTGTCCGGCGACAGACTTAAACGAGCTGTAAGCCTTGAAAGAATTTGCTGTTCTCAATGACTTGACTGTCTTTAATGATGGCTGTTTATCGAGAACACAAGAAGGTCCTAACATGTTCAAAGGCGGCTCAGGCCAGCTCAAACCGATTCTTTCTTTCCCACTTAACATCCGGTGAAGCGTCTTTATTCCGGGTTCAGAGGCATCCTCATCGTGGTTCCTCCTCTTCTCTAAGCTGTCGGAACGTAAACAGACTTGTCTGTCTAGCGTCTTAGGAGAAGAGAACTGTGTGTTAATCTTAACAACGGGTAAACCGGAACTGGGGTCAATGAAGGTGTTGACTTCTCCTATAACTCCACCGTCGTGTTTTAGCACTCGGAGGCTTCCTTCTTCTTCTTCTTCTTCCTCGTCAATGGGGTGAATCTCAATGCCAGCGTCACTGTCACTCTCGTAAGCGACTTCTCCCTCTATAACATCGTGCGTCTCCTCGAAAGGTTTGAATCTTCCTGGAGATGGTGGATCACTGTAGCTCTTAACACCAGAGTTTTTGGGTCTGACTCGGTTCAGTGATTCTCTGATCACTTCTTCCCATTTCGTAACCGGTCGGTTATCTTCTGCTCCGAGTATGTTCCCAGCATTTAAAGGAACAATCTCTTGTAACCTTCATACCAAACAAAACAAAACAAAAAAACATAATGAACTCTGAAGATGAATGTATTGAACAGAGTTAGTTTTGTCCATGTCGTTTTGACGAAAAGTCAAATAAGTTTTACCCAAGAATGTAGATATCAGCAGGTTGATTAATTTCGATCCAGTCATCGATGTCAAGATCAGAGGGCGGTGAGATTCCTCCTACGTTCCACGTCCCAACACATACTCTGCATACACACACACAACTAGTTTTAGTTTATATAAAATTCCGACATGTTGTTCTAGGTCTCCTTTTCACCAACAAGATTGATAGGATCCGAATCTATATACTATACGGTACTATTTCTACTGGAATAATAAAATTAATATACACAATAAAAAATAGAGTACATCTCAAAAGAACAACACATCAAGATCGTACCTTATTTCTTTGTTGTTAATATATTGTGCTCTTAAAGTTTCCGAATTTCTTCTCCGTAACTTCATTGGGGCATCTGATTACACCAGAAAGAAGAAAAAAATATATTAAAAAGATTCATTTACTCTATTTATTTTGAGTTCATTAAAGATTTTTAAAGTTCAGGAAAGGGACTATACTAAAAACCTAGGAATTTCCAAGAACTGCCGGCATTACCATTGCTAATAAACTCTGCGGCTGCTGCCGCGGCGTCTACGGTGGCAGAAGCAGCGGCGATGGCATCCTCCGCGTTCTCACAAACCTTTGGTTGAACCGGTTCTTTTCTTTCCGTGCTCGATTCTTCACCATCTGTTCAACCGGATTAGATAAAAGAAAAACAAGAACCTGATGATGATGATTTTGAAAGGAGTGACAAACCTTCATCGGAGCTGGAGTCTTGGTTTTCATCACCAACGTCGTCATTTTCGGATTCGTCTTCAGTATCAGCCCCGTACTCAGGATCTTTAGCACTTATGTTCAACCACTTCCTCATCACCAGTTTTGCCCATAATCTCTGTGTATATCGAATCATTCAACACCTTCTTTGTTCACAACCAGGTTCTTGTTTTTAAAGATTTAAATCTGTATGATGGACACACAAAGATTTACCTGAGACTTCTGACGACGGTAGCTTTTCTTTATCACCCCGGCGGGTTCGGCAACGGCAACTGAAGAAGAAGACATCATAATCGTAATTTCACAATACTGATATTTTAATAGAAAAGGAAAGTGATGAAACTTTTATAAATATGGAATATTTATTATTATTATTTATTTATTTGTTTTGCCAACTCCAAAACTAATTGAGAGAGTTTGGTCGGAAACGCGTGAGTCTCCTCCGTCTTTCTTTTCATCATTTTACGTAAGAAAACTTTTTTCTTCGTAGATTACTTATGTAAAAATTAATTAAAAATAGCGTAACAATATTTTTTTCATCATCATGCATGGTTACTTTTCAACAAAATGGTATGGAATTTATAACCAAATATCATACTTGCGTCATGGAAACAAAAGTTATTTATTTACTATTTGTAGCATTTATAATGATTGATTATGGTTGTGAATTTTTTTAATTGTAATTAAAATATAATAATTCGAATTGTCGCAGATGAACTTTTCAAGAATCGGACCACGTTAAATTAGTTTGTTACGTTATATTTATCGCTTTTTTAACCACAACATTTCACTTTTGAATGACAATGTATGTATATTTTATCAACCAATATATAATGAATTAAGATCTACGAAAATATGCCCACTAGGTAGCATATTGGACTAGGTCTAACAACCCTCACGGGATTTACTTTTTCAATCTGAATCATGACATAAACTTATGGTCTCAGCCATTTGGACTTTAACTTTTGGACACCGCAACTCAACTGCTGGGATCCCCTCGACTGCTTCTAAATATATTTTTTTTGGTGTAATACTGCTTCTATATATGTCAAAGTGGATTATGCATTATCTGTTTATAACTTGGCAAGGATGCTAAAAAAGAAGTATTTACATTGAAGTTTTTAAAATTACGTATTTAATAGATAAATAAAAAGTCAGAAAATAATAATAATATGAGTGGGTATCAAAAGGGTGGTGGTAGCGTGCGTCTCTCGTTTGCATAATGCGTATACCACTATACTTTTTACTTTTAACTTTTACTTGTACACATTTATAATTTTGATTTTTCATGACCAGGGATCATCCCTTAACAAAAAGAAACTAGTGCCCAAAAACTACATATTATTTAGTCGTTTAAATCGTCCACAGTAGTATTGAAAAAACAAACAATTATTATAACTATTGTGGAGCAGCTTGACCCAATATTAAAGTACGTACTTGACATATTTGTTTTGTTATAAATTATGAGAATGAAATAGCCATTATTAAGAGGAATATATAACATGTCACAATTGTTCTAAAATGTCATTTTAAAAAATGAGTTTCAAATTTTCGAGGTTGAAAACTTAAAGCAAGAAACATTCAGAAAATGTTTTGGAAATTTAGCCAAATTCGTTTTTTTAGCTTAAAGTTATTTTACGAATGTAAGGGAGAGATGTCTAGAAGCTGTTTACAAAAAAAAAAAAAATGTCTAGAAGCAAAGTATATTTTCGGAATACCAGAAAAAGGAAAAAAGAAACGCAGAGTACATGGCGCCGCCAAATTAGTCGATAAGGTGAAAAGGCAATCTAAGGAGATCCGGTCCGGAAGTCCGGTTAGAGTCCGGTTCAATAATAAGGTGTTTAAGTCGGTAAGGTGTGATGTAGGACCCAAGAAATACACGGACCACAGAAGAAGCCTACGAAAGAGTTGGACTCTATTGGGCCCACCTACCATCATCTAAAGATTGTCTACGATGCAACGAGTGTTTTGTATGTTACCCAACCTATTTCTTTCATAGCTCTGGATTTTTCACCTAAAATCCAAAATCATTTAAATCAAAATGATTTTTTTTTGAGAAAGATCAAAATGATCTTTTCAGTTTTCAGCTAAGCAAATAATCAAGATGGCTCAAATTTTCTTCCAGTAGTTTACAGTTTAATTGAAAAAAATCAACCAGCAACAATTTAACATTAAACTCTCATTATATTTTATTTTTTTAACTTTGTACATTTTTTCATTCAAATCTTGTATTTTTCTTTAGTTGTTGATTAATTGAGGGTAACTCAGACTTGTAAAAGTATTCTAACTAATCTACAAGGAGAAGTGAAGCCTAAGATTTTTTTTACAATTATTCAAATGAATTGTAAACAATTAGCTTATATCCACGACCACAAGATACCATATAGTGGGGCGTTCTTGTATTTGGTAGGTGTAACAACAAGCTTTACGAAAATTAACAGTTTGTTATTATTTTACCAATATTTTTAGATAAATCCACTATTCAGTCGGATATTGATTCTTTTTTAATGTGTCTACGTGTCTTGAACATAATTCAGTGGATGTCTAAGAACTATATAAATGCCCAAGTATTATCCAAAATAACAAAAAAAATCTATTTAGAGTTTAATTAAGTGTTTAAAATTTTAGAGTTTACAAAACACAAAAATAGACATTGTTAATTCAGTGTTAAAATTTTATAAAATTATTCTCTCATGTAGTGACTTTGGTTTATACGTATTAAGAAATAAATAGACAATCAACGTGATTATTTTGACCCAAGTAAAAGTAGTTTGAGACGGGAAAAAAAGAGAGAAAAGACAGTCTTTTACTAAGTTTTAAGAAAGGATGGGAAGTCACCTTTTATCATCTAGTAGTATCCTGGGTCAGAATTCCTGAACACTGTCGACTGAAGTTAAAGAGAAAAGAAATATTGTTAATAGCTGAGTGTCTAAAACTACATGATGGTCCTCTGCACATATACCCTACCATTATAATGTGATAAGTTTAGATGATAACTATATATTTAATTTGATGAAACCAAGAGATAATATTACAGACGTTTTAAGGACTTCACATGCCTAGTTGTTGATAAACGAGGGTGCAAATCACATATGAAGCTCAATTAATTCACCAAAGAGTAGTTGGCATATGGATAAAATGTTGGATTGCTTAATAGAGGTATAAGAGATCTCATGTTCGATTTTAATTGGAAAGGATAAAATATCAGAAAATAAATAATTTAATATATTTTATGTTCTTATAAAGATGTACGAAACTTTCGATCCAGAACTTTTAGTAATTCAAAAAATAAAATTCAATATTTCAATTCATAGGTGATGTCTTCTAACCAAAAAATGCAATTATTAATGATATATATCGCCAGTGATATTCGACACTCAGTGTTTTGTTGTTTTCATAATTCCAAATAAATCTATTATATTAAAAGAGAAATCAAGAATTTTTTCGTGTGTGATATTTTAATTTGGCCTATCTATTAGAAAGTTTATTAAATGTATTTTATTAATGCTAATAATATATAACCTTTTACCCAATATTATCACAATATTAATGCTAGAACTCTTAAACATTAGTAAACTATATAATACATGTACAACAAATTAACTTATCTAAACTTTTATATATACAGCAATTTATTATATAAAATGAATAAACAAAAAAAAATACTAAAGAAAATCTAACATTTTGAATTACGGTTCAGTATTATAATAAATTATATACAAAATGATTTTTAAATATGTAGCAACATATATATATAACATGTTTGTGTGTGCGCTTGCAAGGATTTGAAATAATTAATTAATTTACAGTATACAAACAATACAATTATTGTTTCTGTAATAATTATGTTAACATTTAAACTAATGAGTAGCCTTAAAAATATATACTCCATCTGTTTCATTATAAGTGTTACTCTAAGCTCATGCATACAGATTAAAAAATCATTTAATTTTGCATATTTTCTATATAAAACACCATTACCCATAAATCTTAATCAATAGAAAAATAAAATAGAGAATAAAGTTAATAAATTCTA
>OVBX01003714.1:1158-16164 GCA_900406325.1 Erucastrum elatum | reverse complement strand
TATGTGTGTGTGTGTGTGTGTAATTTTTAAATGTAGTCTATAAACTTTGAAATTTATTACTGATATTCTAAGTATGCCATATTTAAAATCATCTAAATAAATATCAGATAGTAAAAGAACTTAGTTACTTGATTGACCATAATAAATCTGCATATAACATTTTAGTATAAGCAATTAGATCAACTAAAAATAAAATATAGTTTCACAAGTCAAAATACTATATGACCGTATAATGATGACTCTTTAAAATCTCTTTACCGCAAGATTATTAACATACTAGGTGGTTTTCTGCACCATGTGCAATAAAAAAATTTAAAATATTTTTAACAGATAAATATAAATTATATTTAAAAATAAAATTTTATTAATATTGTAAATTTTGTTTTTCTTATCAATATCTTAATAGAAAATTTATTTAATTAAACATAAAAGTTAAGATAAAACTAATTTTATTTATTTTAAATTATATTTAAGAATAAACATGCATATACTTAAAATTATAATCTTAGAATCCATTTTAATTAAATAGATTAAATAAATTTGTAAAAAAATGCATAATTATCGAAAGTTAAAACTAAACAATATTTATAAAATTTGTAGATATATAAGAAACTAAGGATTTTACGATTAAACTTTTATAATTTTCTAAAAACAACTATACATGTTGAAAATTTTAGTAATAAAATTTTATCATTTAAAATATAAATTAAATTATATTTTGAAATTTTTAATGTCATATTTGAATATATTTATTTTAATGATGATTTACGAATTATTATCATATTCTAAAAAAAATCTAAAAATATAAATCGATATTAAATAAAATATATGAGTTATTATAATATTTTAAAAAGTTTACATAAAAATGTAAACTAACATTAAATGTAATTGTCCATGTCATATTAAATTATAAAATATATCATCAATTTTATTGGCCATGTCATATTATTTTAATAAAAATAATTGTATAAAAAACATGTGGCAAAATTACTTCTCAAATAATATATAGGGGATTTCCACTAAGTGTGAATGATGGCAAGATACCATACAACAACAATACTAAAAGGAAAATTGCATCACATACACACCACTTTCTTCCTAATTAGGTAAATACTCTAAATCCCCCCCTTTGGTACCTAAATTCCTAGAGACAAAGTTGTCCCATCATGGGCAAATCCCTAATTTCCTCATTGTTTTTGGATTCTCAGCCAATTCACTCATACTAAAATTCATATGTATTTCTACTAATATGAAAACTTAGAAAAAACAAATCATTTGTTTCTACGAGAAGTAAACTTACCTGGATATTTTCATGGTGTATGGTAATTTAGCCCCAGTCACTCGCTTTCAGAAACAAACTGAAAATACTTATTGAAAAAATTATGAACATAAGATAAAATAAAATGAATAATCAACTAATCTAATGTACAAGTATTTATATATAATTTTTATCGGTTCGGTTAAAAAATTAATCTGCGTTTGCTGATAATATTCTAGTGTATATTATATTTCAGGTATTCTAAATAACCATTCAGTTCTAGTTCAGTCTAGAAACCTATAATATTTTAAGACTAGTGGTTGGCTGTCCTACGGGCGGATGATTTTACACTAAAACTATAATATTATTCATTTACACATCTAAACCGAGAGTATCGAAATGAATTTGGGCTTTGGGGATTCAATTACAACAAAAAAGCCCAATATCTATCAATACGTTTGGAGACACGTTGGATTTCTAAGGTTATGATTAAGATCTGGTATTCAGAAAAAAAAACTAAACGAAAACTATAAGAAGAATGTTCTCCTAGGTTGAGGCATGAATAAGGAATGAGAGATTTAGAAGAAGAAGTGGAGATTGTATGGAAATTGTTTTCGGAGGTTGACCAATGGGAGTTTTGATTACGGCGATGATTTCAGGTTTTGATGCCTTCATCTCTCATAGTGGTCTTGAGCTGCCTCATCGTTCAATTGTCTGAGCTTCTTCTAGGCTTGGATCACAAAGCCTCATTTATATTAGTTTTGTTACATGTCTCATCTTACTTTATAATATCTATGTTAGCATGAAAACAATGGGTACTTACAGTTTTATATTAGGCATAAAGATAACATATGATTTTTAAGTTAAAAAGACGGAAAAACAACGTTAGATGTTAAATTTTAATAGTGGACATGTGTCGCATAACTCTCCTCTCCCCTCCTCCCCCAGGTGGCACAAGAAAAGAGAAAAGTATTTACATTTGTTCATTATAAGATTGAAAGTTTTAGCATTAAAAAGTTGTATTTTATTTTTTTCAATGATTTGAACATTATTATTTTAAGATGTTTTTTGCTTTCTTCTCATATTTTGATATTGAGCCGTCACAATCTATGTATTTCATTTACTTTTCCGATGTGATGTGCTTCTCACTATCACCGGAAAAGACTCACCTCCGTGCTTTTATTCTATATCACATTTTTTCCTGTGAGATTATCTGGTATCTGTTATAAATCAGGTTTATAAGTTACCAGTTGTGTGGTTGTTTTTCATGGTGTTGTAGGCTATTCTAGTCAATATTGACTGCTTCTCTTCTTCCTTAAATTTTGGCTAATGTTAAGAACTGAATCTCCTTAGGTTGGGTCAAATTTTAATCGTTTTTGATATTGTTTTCCTCGTCGTTGGCTTACCGTCGACGATCCCTGCATTTCTTGGTTTTTAAGATCTGGTTTTTGATGATCTGCCTTATATGCTCTATTTCATAGTTTAGGGCGGCTCCACGGTTTTCTGATTTCATTTCGTCTTCCCCACTCCTCTTCGTTCTCTCATCTTGCTTCAGCTTTCATCGCTGCTCGCATGTCTTATGGCTCTCCCTTTCGCTATGTTGGCTACTCCTGGTTTCGATAGTGTTTTCTTTTGTGTTTGTTCTGTAGGCTTGGAAGGTTGCTTCTGATCTCAAGATTGGGCTCTGGTTTCTTGGTGGCTGGCTTCCATTCTCCCTCCCTCAGGTTGTCTCTCTTCTTCTCTAGTTTCTTTTAGTATAAGTGTGCGGAGTTAGTCTCTTGGAGCTTTGGTCCGTTCTATCCATAACTTTGTGATTTTTCGCTGGCATGTACGTTTTGTTTGTGCTTGTTTAGTTTGTGAGGTGATTTTTGACTGGTGGTTGTTCTTACGGTGCGTTATTGATGTGTTTTTCCTGCTTTTTAGCGATTTTGATATTCCGTTGATTTTTCTTCCTATAGCCCATTTTATTGGTTCTTTGAGTATGTCTTTAATCACATTTATTTGTCTTCGGCATATTGCTTTATCTCAAAGTTTATTTTTTACTATTTTCCGACTTATGTTTGTTATGGCTGAGAGACTCTACGATAAGTGAGGAAAAGTTAGTCTTCGTTCTTGGTTTTTTTTTAGTTTTAAAACTTTATTGAGTTTTTTTTTTGCATTTTTCTTTTCTATATAATTATGAAAATTATATGTTTAGATTATGTTTTTCTCTAGAATATTCTTCTTAGTTTGTTTAATAGTAAAATAAATATATAATTTTTTTATTAAAATAATAGGAAGTAATAAAATAAAAATATTGAAAAATTATGTTACTTTTTAGTTGTGAATAAATTAAATATTTAAACTATATTTATATTATTTTACTAATGCTTAATTTATTCATTTTTCATTTTTGTGACCAATGAAATAAATTATCAAAATTCAAATGATAAATATTAGTGTGTAAATAATTTGATAGTGAATAATTACAAAGTTGTGAGCTAAATTGTAATAATCTAAAGAAAAATGATCTAAAATGTAAAAAAAAAGACATATGTCAACAAATTCCTCTTCCACATGTCACATGAAGATGAAGAGAGAAATGTCTATTTTATATATATATAGAGATAGATATGACTTATTCGGGTTAGCGTTAATTTTGGTTTGGATCGGATAATTTTGGTTTGTTATGATTCAGTTTTCTAGTCGGGGCGGAAGTTATTTAAGAGATCATATCCTGTTATAAATAATGTTAAATTAAGCAGATGGGTTTTGAGATAATTTATTAGTTAGTTAATGTCCCGTTGTTGGAGAATATTTACTTCCATTTGACAAATCTTAATCAATCACGGAACAGTTGGCATACTCTATTAGCAGCAATAAACAATTAACCAAGTAGAACCAAGAAGCTTACGTTTTCGGTCCACGTGCTGGTCTTCCTCCCTGCTGATGCCAAAATTTTTATTCTTCAACGGATGAGATTCGAACCATAGTGACTTTACTGTATTGGACTTCGGCCTCACAAGCATCAGTTAAACATCACCTACAACTTTAGTTTTTTATGTTTGTTCATTTAAAAAGAAATGTAATAGATTTCTACGGAAAATAACATCAACCACCACCTCTCTTTCACAAAGAAGCGTTTGCTGATCTATATACAGAGAAGAAAAAGATTAAACTAAATAAACTAAACAAATCATTAAGTTGTTTACTTGTCAAACAAGAAACATTACGACAACAATCATAAGAAAAAATAAGAAAATTTGGAATGGTTAATTAAGGAAATAGAATCAAGAAACTGTATCCATTTCATTTTCTCCTTCTTCGCCCTCTCTATCATCTACATTCACATCTCCACCTTCTTCACCATTCTTCATCGCTGTATCATCATCTTCACCGTCTGTTTTTGCTTCTGCCTCTTCATCTTCTTCTCCACTTCCTCGTTTACTCTCTGCTATCTCTTCCATACAATCATCATCTTCTTTTCCTTGAGACCCCTCTTCCTTGCAAACCAAGTCAGGGCGCTTAAAGAACAAATACATATGAGAATCTTCTCTTACTCCTAAATCTATCAACATCGTCTCATCCTCATCCTCCCTCACTATCCTTCCCTCCTCTTCATGTCCAACCACTAATATCAAACGCCTTACCGATAATTGCACCTCATTTGCAATTTTCTCCTTTAATTCCTTCACCGTCGCATTCTCACACACGTCCATATTTATAAATGTCCCCGTTATTATCTCAACACTAACCCTCATATTGTCTCAAGAATCAAGATCTTGTGTTGTATGAAAATATGAACTAACAAAACTCAACGCATGCGATTCTCGTTTTCAGTTCATATCGAATATTTTGTTTGATCTTGTGTTAATTAGTATCTTGCTTCATTTAAGTTAGTTGCTTGCGGATATCTTGCAACGAGATTTTTATATTTATTTTGACTAAGCGGGATTCTTCCACAAACCCTCCCCACGAGTTTAGGGAACTAATTAACAAAAACTAATCAGTCAACTGCATTATGATTTGTTACTTTCATAGATTTTGTTCTACTTCATATTTATGGGGCCTAATTGAATACTGACTTTCAAAGTTTTGTATGATCTCATATCTTCTTTACTAAAGCATGATTAATGTACATTAATGTGGCTTGTGGAAAGCATTTACCAGTCACCCTTGTGTTTAAACATTTTACCGAGAGAAACATGTGTAATCGCATTATTTTTAGTAGTCACCCTTATGTTTAAATAAATATTATATGCAGGCCCGTCTCTAGGGGTGTGCCCAAGGTGCTTTTGCACTGGGTCCAAAACATTTTGACTAATTTTAACTACAACTAGATCTCGATCCGCACAACCGTGCGGATGTTTATTCTCATTTTATATTTACATAAATATTTAATTTTACTTTAAAACAGTATATATTATAATTATCACATATTTTAAAATGTGTAAATCACTTTTTCAAATTCAGATTTTTTTATTTAATTTGTTCTTAATCAAATTAATTGTTTCAAACTATCACATTTAATTTTTATCTTAATCATATTAATTGTTTCAAACTATCACATTTTATTTTTATCTCTTTACAATATTTTGTTTGTTAGATTTTTGTTTAGTTTTTAAACTCAATAAGCTTTTCTAATTTTGGTAAAATATAAAATTATTTTATGTCTAAAGATATTGTAACATTTCAGAATATTTAGACTGTTGAATATATATTATTTTTGTGACAAAAATTAAACTTACAGAAATCTAGCAATTCACAAGGTAAACTGATTTTCTTGTTACACATAACACCACATATATTAAAGAAAAATAGCACTGCACTTACTTAAAGAATTTTTTAAACTATATTAAAATGTTGGAGCATTCCTACACATTTGAGCAACCAAATGTACAATCAAATTCAAACCATTATATATAAACCAGACAATTATTTCAACGCTTAAACCCAATTTTTGTTATAAATTGAAGTAGTAATTTAATTAAACCAATGAGCATAAGAGACCGTGACTAAGGGTCTGACTGGTTCAAACGCAGCGGTTGCAGTTGCAGTTGCGGGAGTTTGCGGTTGCGGGTGGTTGCGGTTTTTAGCGGTTTTAAGAGATTTGTACGACTGGTATTGCGGTTAGAAATTGGTGCGTTTGCGGGATACTTATGACTGGTAAACTACCAGATGCAACAGCGGTTAAATAATAAATTAATAATATTTATATTTTATATAATTATAAAAATGTCAAAAATCATAATATTATAATTAATATAAAATTATATTAAGAAAGTTATAGTATTAAATTTTTTAAAATTATAAAAATATTTTTATTTTAAAATTTAATAATATTAATTAAAATATAATATATCTATTTTGTTATTTTCATAATTCAAACTGAAAAAAATTATATTAAAATTTTCTATCTTGTATTTATATTTTTTTTTCAAAAAAAAAAAATTATCCACCCGCAACCGCAAACCCTAGTTAGAACCAGCTTTTGGATTTTAGATGTTTGAAGCGATTTGAAGTGGTTTAGAGCGGTTTGAATGATTGTTGCAAAACGCCAATAACCGCTACCAACCGCAAAAGCTGCGTTTGCGGGTGTTAGCGGCAAAACCAGTCATGTGAGCAAGTTGGTTAATATATTTTAAAGATTTTCTAAATTTATTGTTAAGATTGTATTGGTTAATACAAAATACATTTAATAAAATTTTGAAAAATTGACCATTTTAAAAAAACAATCACACATGAAAAATGTTGTGACTTATGTTTTAATATATAAGATTTGTTTAAATCATTAATTCTAACTAACCATGTTTTAGTTTTAAAAATTAAAACCTACAGCAACCATAATACAAACTTTTACCAATTAAAATTAAAAAAAAATTCAAGAAAATAAGGATAAAACTTTAATTTTCTATTTGTAAAATATCTCATAATTAAAAAAAGAAAAGCAAGTTCTTCTTTTCACCAACATATGAGGTGTATATATATATATATAGTTTATATTTAGTATATTCAATTCAATGAGAGTTAAATTACTGCATAAACCAAACAGGTTGAATAGTCAATATAATCATGTATTAGAAATGATGCAACGAATCAGTTAAGTCTGATTTGTTCCTTGACAAAAAGTCTGATTTTGTTAAGTTTTAATCATTTATTAGAAATGATGATAAGAACCGGTTAAGTCTGATACTGTTGAGTTTATTTACTCTATTTTGATAAGTTTATTTTGTTACGAAAATGTTAGGTCCAAATTTTTAGAAAAAAAAGAAGAAGAAAAGGTTACGTTCAATATAGTATTACTTTTCAAAATAGATATACCAAGGTTGTATACGTAAGATTCAATAATGATGCCAGTTGTTAACCGTACCGAGATTATAGTCATAAGTAGTTATTATTGTAACGAATAGATGGTAAGTTACAAAATATTATTAAGAAATAAATGAAACATAATTTTCTAGTACATTTAAAAAAATCACACATGAATAGAAGTCATGACTTCTGTTTTAACATAATAGATTTAGTGTCTATTTTTCAAATTTAGGGCCTGTTTTAAAAATATGTTCTATTGTTTATGCACTGGGTCTTCTAAAACATTGAGACGGGCCTGATTATATGTTACATAAGTTTAAAAATAATTGTATTTATTAAATTTATTATACTGCTTATTAGAATTTTTAAAGTATATAATCTTGTAATAAAACATTATTATATATTATTTTGAACTTCTTTTAGAAGATGACAAAAAAAGAACTTCTTTTAAAAAAAAATAATTTTATTCGTATGGATCAAATCGGATACTCAGTTAAAAATCTATAATTTATCGGATATTCGAGACATCGAATATCCATGTGACTTCTGTTCAAATCGGATCAGATAATTGATTGTTCGGACGATACGAAGTAATAAGCTTTCAGTCACCCTTCAAGAGAGGCATACATCAATTATGTTACTTTTTAACAGATATTGAGGGTAATTGATTGGACTTTTATCCTTCTATGTTAGCTTTATTTATTTTTAAAATACTAAATTTTATCAATCATGTTGTAACTAATTTTTGAAAGTTTAAACCTACAAAGAGCGGATAGTGTAGCACGTGGTGTCAGACACCAACCATCTTTCGTTGTTCACATAGATGCAGAATTTTCAGTTTGGTTTACAGAGTTTATATGAGTCTGTATACGCTTGATGACAAAAAAAAATTGAACCTACAACAAATTTCTATTAATTTGTACCAATCATTTTTTAGCTTTACTTTTAAAGCTACAATAAACAAATTAAATTATTTTTTTTCTTATGTATTTCAGAAAAAAACATACATCTTTCTTTTATACGCTGTAAAAACTGTAAAATGAAAAACAAATTATCTATAATATCAAATAAATTAGATAATCATTAAAAAACATCTATAAAAATTTTAGTTTTATTCTGTGTGTTTTTAAAGTTATTGAAAAATTTTACATAACAGAAATATTATTTATATATCACATTTTAAATAACAGTAAACTTTGATTTATAAAAATCATTAATATTAATTATTTTAGTTGATAAATAATTATTTATGTATATCACATATTTATTTTGAAATATCTACAACCTATAGCTTACAACTACAATAAATTTAATTACAGCAAAATTTTGTGCCTTAAAATCTACAATAACAATTTTATAATTACAATCAACTTACATACATCTAAATAGTTACAGCTAAATTTTTTACAGCCACAGTCAAACCAATTATCACCATAGGATAATTGGTTGGGATTTATCTTCTTAATTTAGCTTCATTTAATTTTAAATCACTAAATTTTACCAATCATATTGTAACTTTATTGTTGAAAGTTAAAGACTACATCAAATTTCTATAAATTTTTACTCATCATGCTTTTATTTTATGTTAAAAGCTACATCAAAAGAACTAAAGCAAATTTTTCTTATGTGTTTTAAGTAAAAAAACTAAAGCTTTCTCTTATAGACATTAGAATATGTAAAATAAAAAATTATCTATAATACTAAATAAATTAGATTATCATATTTTAAAAAAAAAATCTATAGATATTTAATTTAATTTTGGGTGCTTTTAAATTATTGAAATATTACAAATACCATAAAATAAATTTTATATATACATCACATATTTTATTTTAAAATATCTACAACCTATAACTTACATCTACAACAAGCTTAACTACATCAAAAATTTATGCAAAAAAATCTACCGTAACAATTTTACAACTACAACCAATTTACATATAATTAAATTTTTACAACTAAAATTTTAAAATCACAGTCAAACCAACACTAGCGCTTATAATTTTATTTAACTTTTAGTTGATCAATAATTTTTATTTTTTAGAAAAAAGGGGAAAATATGATTATTATTCTGGTCAAATTTATTTGATTTAGTAACTTGGTAATAAAATAGTTGACCAAAGACTACTTGTAATGATATGTGATTAGTATCTCGGCTGACGTAGTTTCTAAAATAAATTTCACATATTTTTCTTTTATTGACTACAAATTTTTTATAAGATATTTGTGATCGAACAAATTAATAAGAATACCGTTTTATATTTTCCATCTCGTTTCTTATTCCGATCATTTGTTTTTAATAGATGACCAAATTAGTAATCAATCTAATTATTCCTTTTTATTTTATTGACTATAAACATTTTGTAAGATTTTTTTAGTCGATCAAATTATCCATCTTGTTTCTTATTCCGATCTTTTTATTTTATTAATAAGTGACCAATTTAGTAATCAATCAAATTATTCCCTTTTCTTTTATTGACTATAAACATTTTGTAAGATTTTTGTAATCGATCAAATTAGTAAGAATACCATTTTAGATTTTCCATCTTTTTTTTTGGGCTCAAGTTTTAGATTTTCCATCTTGTTTCTTATTCTATCATTTTATTTTTTATAATAAATGATCAAAATAAATTAGTAACAACAAACTATTCCCCTTTATTTTATTGATTATTAAAGTTCTTATAAGATTTTTGTAATCGATCAAATTAGTAAGAATATCGTTTTAGATTTTTCATCTTGTTTATTATTCAAACATTGTATTCTTTTACTAAATGATGGTCTAGGCAATGCTAGTAGTAAAATAAATTTCCACCATTGACCCAAATTTTAATTTCTTACTAACAGATATATGATAACATATAGAAATGAACCAATCTTGAATATGTAAGTTAATCTGAACAACAGTCATAAAGTTAGCTTTAAATTTAAGAACATGTTATATATTATTGAAAGAATCATTTGAGAAAAGTGTATCTCTTGTATTAGTATTATAAATAAGATTGATAGTGTATTTTAAGTAAAATAATTTAGATTTTGAAACAAATTTAAATAATGTGATTTTTTACAGATATATGCATATTCCTAGGTCCTACCATAAATGATTTATCAAATATTTATTTCTTAAAATGAAAAGTTGAAATAACAAAAATTGATTACACATTAAAGAAGACTACTGTAAAACATTTTTCTTGTAATGCTAAAGAACTAAAATTAGTTGTCCTTTTCTTTTGTGCACAATTAGTTGTCTATTATACATTGCCAAGGATAGAAAATGTGAAAAGTCATACTTTCCTCTTTATTTCACTTTGTATCATTCTCTCTTTCTTTTTCTCTCTCTTTTTTTTCTTCTGTTTTATTTTCTTTGGCGTATAGGGTAGATATCGCCTAAGTGTGCATCTTCCTCTCACAATATATATATATATCAACATTAAATTCAATAGAACAATCCTCTCTCCAACACTTTCATTAACTCTCTCCTTTGGACGTACGCCTCTAAGCCGCTTCGTAAAACAACCAACGGTTTTCCGACCAAGCCCATTGCCTATTCTTCATCGACAACGTATATTTGTAATATTCAATAACTTTCTCATTAATCATGGTTAAATTTATTGAACCATTTATTTTATGGTAAAGTACCTAATCATCAATAAATTATTTAATTATCTATCATGTCCATATACATAAATGATACATCAAACGATGACATGATTCGTAATTTCGTATTTATACTGCTACCTGGACTGTATTATATTTTTATCATAGATTTTTTTATCTATTGTTTTCTCGTTTGTAGAAAGATAGTGATCAGACAAAGCTGAAGTGAGAAACGAAGCTAACAAAGGAACCATAAAGGTATCGCTGGATTCTCTTAGTCTTATCCATTTCAATTTATGTTTTCATGCGTGACGTTTATATACGCTATGTATGTCAGTATGTGTGTAAATTTATTTGTGTATCTTAGATAGTTGGATCTCCACCGAGAGAGATCTGCCTACATATACATAAATAAATGAAAAATATATTCGGAAATTTTTAAAATATTATACAATTTTCTTTAAATTCTTACACAGTTATAGTTAGATCTTTTTCGGTGATCGTCCAATTAACCCATAATATAACATACACGATTAATTAAAAAGTACTCAATATTCAATTGTGTGTTTCTAATCAAATTTGACTGAAGGTGTAAATTAATTTACGATTAATCTATAGTTTCTATTATATTGTAATTGATATAAGATAAATATATGACATTGCATATATAATTTAAGGATATATTAGTACCGGTAATAGTAATTAATTATATATATAGATTGATAAAATTAAATCATATTTTCAAAACAAAAGATCAAAATTTTTTTCCAGTATTTCAAATTTTATGCTCTGTTGTTGTTCTACATTTCAAATATCTCTCCTTATTGATATAATCTTTAAAATTAATAATTAGTTAACTATAAATAGTTAAATGTATGGTGTCACATATTTATTAATATTTTGTATTTTTTTTAATTTTATAAAATAATTATTAATCTAGATTAATTGAATATTTATCTCGATTAGTAAAGGGTCTAAACTAACCATTATTAATTTGGCTACTTACGTACCCAATTTCTAGGACATTTAATGTTTATTGAAAATCATCTAATTTCAATTTGTGATTTACTTATGGTCATTTTATATGCTATAAAGAAAAAAAATCTACCAGCTATATTTTATATTCTTTTCCCTTTCTTTTTGTTTTATTTAGATGTTCTCTTTGTTCAATTTATATCTCTGTAAACTGAGGAAACTTCAAAATAACTTTACTTTGCTTTAAAAATAGATCATGTTCAGTATTCTTTTGATCGGCTTGATATTACGATTTTAAATCAGTCTCTAAGAAGATATATCCTTTTTTTTTTCTTCTCAATATAGGTTAATTTATTTCTGTCTATGAAAGTCAATTATTCTTTGTTAATATGCTGGTTGTGATGTTATGCGTTTCATGTCCTTAATTTCAATTGGTGGGTCCTTTCATTACAAGTAGAATTTCTTACATTATTTTCTGTTTCTCTTTTTATTTATAAGATCTTTAAGAAGAAAAAAATAGAGAGAAAGAAAAGTAGTTGACTTGAAGAAGCTAATTCTTTTTGTAATGAATTCGTGTATGTGTGCAAGAGTGTTGACTAGATACTAAGGGAAACAACATAAACTTTTCTCGTAAACCCTAATTAATTTCTGGATATTATGACTTAAAATTATCATTTATCTTATTTGAGCTTAATCTCTAGTGATAGTTTTTGAACTCTAAAGATCTTCCAGATTATTCAAAAAAAGCAAAAATGTCTCAGCCCAACATGGTACCAGTGGAGATGAACAACATTGTCGGAGACGGTGATAACAACAACGATGTCGGAGACGGTGCTAATAACAACAACGGAAACAACACCCCCACCAACAGCAACAGCATGAATGGTGGTATTGTTTTTGGGGATGAGGGATTCGACAGTGCGAATACAAGTGAGAATCAAGAAGGTGGAAGCGATCATCAAGATCCAGCTCGTCCTAGTAAGAGAAAAAGATATCATCGTCACACCAAACATCAAATCCAGGAAATGGAAAAGTAATTATTTCTTAACTTTCATTTTTGTCTATGTATATAACTACAAAACATTAACTTTCATTTTTGTCTTGTTTCTTTGTTGAATAGTTTCTTCAAAGAGTGTTCTCATCCAGATGACGCGCAAAGGAAAGAGCTTAGCCGTCAGCTGGGATTAGACCATCATCAGATCAAATTCTGGTTCCAGAACAAACGCACCCAAGTCAAGGTATATGTATGTCAAAATATTTATAATCAATTCTCACATATTTAATCTTTTGACAAACATTATAGTTGGTTCTGATTCAGGGTAGATAAATATAGATTGATGATTACACATACATATATAGTGTTGACATTAATGCGATAGAGTATATATGCAAGACGTACACATGTATTATGCATAACGTTTTTCAAATTAAATGTGTAATTGCACTTATACGGTGAGGCGTACACAACGTGTGAGTGTTGCACGAAAGCAATCCATATTCATGATTACTTCTTTTACTAAATTTATTCTTAACTCACTTGAAAAAACTTCGTTGCCTTCGTTACTCATCCATTCTAAATATACATATATATATAACCACTAGGTTTGGTCTCTTTTTTGGCAGAATCATCAAGAACGCCATGAGAACTCACAACTTCGGGGAGAGAACGATAGGCTTAGAGCCGAAAACTACCAGTGTCGAGCATCTATTGCTAATGCCAAATGTCATAAGTGTGGAGGTAAAACCGCAATTGGTGAAATGTCTTTAGAGGAACATCATCTTCGCCTCGAAAATGCTGGGTTAGTTGAAGAGGTACGTACTTACTATATGTGTTGTGTGCTAGAAGAAGAACAAGCGAGCCATGCACCCTTCTAATGTTATTTTTAACGTAAAATGCTTGAAATACACGCACACACACATATATATATATATAGTCTCAACCATTTCACAACGTTCCACTAAAATCAATGGTTAAACTCACAGATTTTTAATTATAATATTTTCTTTTTGGTTGCCAATATATATGTTTGAAAGTAATGTAACTATAGCATATCACCAGGCTATGTGATTAGTTACGTTCATACATATACAATCAATTCAAATTTAATTTTGGACTTTTTTGTGTGTTTGGGTTGCTAGATCCGTCGATTGTCTTTGGTGGTGGCCAAGCGTACAGCCAAGCCTGTAACGAACTATACCCTTACGACTCCTCCTGTTCCAGCTCGACCTTTTGAAGGGATAGAATCTAATAGAAGAGAAGTGTATGGAAGTATCGGAAACCTCCCGGGGTCAGCCCTTAGAGTGAAAGATGTCGATAAGCCGTTGATCAAAGAGTTAGCAGTTGCAGCCATGGAGGAGCTAATGGCGATGGCTCGAGTGGATGAACCCCTGTGGAACATACGAGCTAATGGCACGAGCTTAGCTTTAAACTTGAATGAATACACAAGAACATTTGGGAACGGACTCGGGCCTATACTGAATGGGTTTAGAACCGAGGCATCCAAGGCAACCTCAATCGTATTCATGAACCATCTGGACATTGTTCAAAGTCTAATGGATGTGGTAAGTTAATTAAGTGTTCCCTTGTCAACAACATACATACATTCATAGTGTCTACAAGGTGTTGTAATCAACTTCCGTGTATTTTTACAGAATCTTTGGTCGAACATGTTTGCTAGAATGGTTGCTAGATCCATGAGTCATGACGCTATCTTGACTGGAGTCCAAGGAAACTTTGACGGAGCGTTCCATCTGGTAGATCTTTCAATTTATTTCTATATAATAGATGTACAAGTTCAAGAAGAGTTCTAAAATGAGAACAATACTGTATTAACATAACTAATACTATTGTTGTTATCACTCATAGATGACTGCTGAATACCAAGTTC
>OVBX01003713.1:0-16167 GCA_900406325.1 Erucastrum elatum | reverse complement strand
TATATATATATATATAATTATGAAATGCTATTCACTTACAAAATATATCAAGCTTCTTGTTTTGTTCATTACAAAAATTGAATCTAAAATTTTAAATCATAATCAGATTCATGTCTTTTTATTTTTAAATTTTATCTTCAAATCTATTAGTCATTAGAGGTGTATTTTTAAATACAAGAAATTTAAACAATGAAAATTTGATTTTTTTTCCAAAATCTAATTATCTGAAACTCCACCCAAAATAACCGAATCCAAACCAAAAATATCTGAATCCGACCCAAAATATAGAAATACCTGAATGGATATTATATCGCTATACCGAAATATCTTATCCGAACCCGAACGCCCACCCCTATTACATTCTCTTATCTTCTAAACTAAATATCTTGAAGCCTTGAAGGTATATCGATTTACTAGATTCATCACCCTAATCTTTATTTTATGTACTTCTTAAAACTCTGGGTTTGTATTGACGTTTAAAAAATTTGAGGTATGAGAAACTGCTATGGCCTAATATAAACTCTAAAACTGATCTGCTCTCGCTATCTCGAAAGTCGTGGATATGCTTCGGCTATATATGAACCCTTTGATCAAAGAGAGATTATATGTTTCTCCATATTGAAGATCGTCTATAGTTTAAACGTTTTGATATCAGAAGTCACAGCATAACAAAACTAAAAGTGAATTAACAACACACATTTATACCGTTTTCGAACAAAAAATTAACTGGTACTATACGCATGTATTTACATAACTATAAATACATGTTATATAACTAATCAAGTTGCATGAATCTCTCAATTCAACTCCTACCATTTTTATTTTCTATAGGAACAATTAAAACAGAAAAATAAAAGAATTGTTGTTTATGTGTCCAAGAAAGATGTAGAATAGCCAATAATGCGAGACCCATGTGGTAGCCTGTATGAAGCTGTCTATTTTCTGACTAATTTAGCTGTATACACTTCATTTTCATTTTGGTCCCTTGTCAAATAACTCATCTCCACGCTACACATTCCTATTTAAGAGTTTTATAGGTACCACTTACATATTCCACCGTGGCAAAATCTATGTCATGGGATGGGATAAGACTTGAATTACCTATCAACTTGTATAAGACTACCTCAATGTGTATTATCCAACGTACCAAAATTGTATAGAGCCAATCAACCGAGATCAAGACCATGATTTCCATTTCTCAACTTGACATACGTTTGAATATTTGTAATGTCTACGATAATACTTAATTGACTTGATGGTGTCCTACATATCTGCACGGTATTGTTTTACCACTGGCACTGGCCCATATCATGGTTATAGTTATTTGACCAAGAGTATAGTTATCTAAGATTTGCTCAAAGGACAAGTCATCGATCTCTATAAATCAAAACGTTTTTCTGGCATACAGGGACAAAGTCATTTTTAATAACTAGTTTTAAAACGGCCGCTTGTTTCTATACGTATTGGTCATTTTTTGACCGTCTTGTGTAGGAGTTAATTAATTAGACTAAGTTGATCAACAGATCAAGTACTTGTTCACATTCGTCCTCATCTGGAAGTTAATATTCACGTTAGTGGGGGGGGGGGGACGAATTTATACCTTGATCATTAAACATAAGTTTGACGTTTAAAAAGGGATAACTAAACATAAATTTTTGAATCGATATTTGCTTTAAAAAAAGTTTTAGAATCGATGTTCGGTTTGAGATGTCTGAAACATATATTAGGTTGTTGAAGAGAAAGTTAAAATTAGTAAACTTTAGCTTACAAATCAGGCAACAAATTTTAAGCAAAAAAAAATCAAGCAATAACTACGAAGTTATATTCAAGTTTAGCGTAACAGACTTCAACTGTTAACATTATACTACTAAACATCAAATATTGAATATTTTATTGGTTTTTGTTATTTTGAAAGAGATGATATGATCGAAGAATTGAATATTTGTTTGGGACGAGTTTCGTCTTAATTGAAGATGTGTGGATCTCGACGAGTTTCGTCTTAATAGCAAATTTATTTTAACTGTAAATTTAAATTTTAGTTCTAGTAATAACAAAATATGTTGAGAAAAAATCTAACAAAATATTCTTTAAAAAATAATTATTTTTAATTAATGCATTGTTTAATTTTGTAGTTAGTAGTATAATATTATTATAAATTATTTTTAATTAAAATTTTACTATAAAAAATAAAAGCATATTTTAATTTTATAATTATTATAAGTATAGTCTATATTGTATTAAAACAGAACTAATAAATGAATTACATACTAAAATTATATTAAATTGATAAACCAATATATTTTGAAAATACTTGCATTAGATAAATAAATAAAATATCATTCACCGTTTAAAGTGACTAAAATATTATTCATCTTTTAAAATGATTAAAATTTGTGATTTATATAATAGTTTTATAAGAAAATAAATTTGTTAATATATGTTAAATTTTTATATTTAGAACTTTGTATTATCTATTTATTTATTTTTAAAATGACATTAATATATTATCTGAAATAGTATAAAAATTATATATCTATAAAGAAAAGGTGACCCACACAGATGTGCGACGAAAATCTAGTTTTTCCTTAGAAGATGTGGGCGTGGCTAACTGATTGTAACGAACATTTACTAAATAGTCATTCTTACTTAAATTTGAATCAATGAATTAATTAATAATTTAGCTAAATCAAATTCACCAATATTATGTATATACGTATATGTACATAAGTATTTTTTTGTCAAGGTACGTATATTAATACATTTTTAGTTCATTGAAGGTAATTTATGACACCCACTCAAAGTCTCAAAGAACGAAAAGAGCTATATGTACATTACTATTTTGTACATCTCAAATAAATATACTCTCAAGATTGAAAACTATTGTCTATTTAGATAAATTACTATTTTGCATTTGAATCCCTGATTAGTAGCATAGTTACAACGTGCTCATGAGTTGCCAAAGTTATTCCTATTTTCCAATAGTATATAAAACAATAAAACGAAAATAGTGTGCTTATACTACAGTTTTAGCTATATCCTTTTAAAACTTTCAAAAATCATAGAAAAAATAACTTTCTTTGCTCACATAAGCAAGAAATACACACAAAAAATGAGAAAAAGTAAATTTTCGCTCCCAACAATTTGTGTCGCGCTTTTTTAGAGTCAAACAAAACATAAGTGCGAAATAATACCTGAATTAAGATTTTTTTTTAAAAAAATTATTGACCCAAACTACACCCCGTAATATCCAAACTACATCCCGTAATATGAAATTATACCTTGACTAACTTATCGTTAGTCCATGGTTAAACCATGCTTGGTCGGATAATTCATGGCTTATTGATTTTATGGAGAAAACAACGTATATTTGATTCATTAATCAAAATGACGTCTTATTGAATTGGGCAAAAGTAAAATTAAAACCCTAGCCCCTTTTGTTCTTATTCTTCGACACACTCTCGAATCTCTCTCAGGCCAGAACCCCAAAAACACAAATACTTGAAGAACCGAAGGCTCTCGTTGAGGTAAGCTTCCATAGTTTGTGTTATGCAAGAATAACTTGCTTAGTTAGGTTAGAGATGATGAAATCAACGATTTCAGTCAAAACTGATGAATGTTACTGTGGCGGAAATGGGAGACCAAGGAAGAGAAATTCCTAAGATATGTCATTGTGGAGAAGCTGTAGCAATAGATACATCAAAAAACTGTGAAAAATTCAGGTAGATTGTTTCATCAAAGTTGGTGAACGCTGCAAAATCAAGCTCGGTTTAAATAAAATCCGCTAGAATTTATTTTTCTTAAATATAAACCTCACCATGATCATAAAATGCAGACTAGACCAATTTTTTTCCTATCACTAACACTCAACAATCATAAATTTTCGTGAGGAATAAATTACTTCTTTTTCCCAGTCGCTAACACCCTCCGCATTCACTTTTGAAAGCCGCCTTCAATGCCCTAACACTAGCATTCTCAGTGAAAGCCCTCAGAACCTTCAAGTTGTTGTCTGTGCTTTAAAGATTTGAGAGGAACTCATGAATGTGTCGAAAAAGAAGAATAATAGGAAGGGTCGAGAGTTTTTAATTTTAACTTTGCTTCAATTCAATACGACGTCGTTTTGAATAATGAATCAAGTGATGTCGTTTTCTCCTTGTATCTGATTAAATCAATAAGCCACATATTATCCGACTAAGCATAGTTTAACGGTAGATTAACGATAAGTTAGTCAAGGTAGAATTTCATATTACAGAATGTAGTTTGGGTTGATAATTAAAAAAAAATCTCAATTCAAATATCATTTTGTACTTATATTTTGTTTGGATCTAAAATATGCGATGCAAATTGTTGAGGTCGAAAAAAGGCTTTATCCCACAAAAAACATAGGTATATAGAAGACCATGTAAAAAAAGAAGAAATGTGGCTTCAATCAGTAATCAAAGAGTCAGAACGAACTCCAAAAGCGCAAGAAAAAAAAACTCCAAAAGCGCAATGGCAAGAGAATAATCAGATGAGATGTATCCTTAAAAGTTAGAAGTATTGAGCATAACAAACTAATTTCGTCAAAAACTATGGCTAGTTCTTCTTCATATATTTCTTTTTAAAAAAGCGGAACACTTTAATTTTAAGAGAACTTTTATTCCATTGCCTTACTTCTTGAAACTTCTAGTAATTTAAAATTGGGGAAATGAAACATTTTGTTTAGATTACATGTGACAATTCGTTCTGTGGAATATCCGCCCATAGACCCTAAGTTCACAGCGCTGCAACGCACCGACCCCAACCCCTCTATTATGAGATCTTACTATCTCCATAATTAGGTTGTTGGTGAGGCTCGAATCCAGATCTTTGCCCTTTAACAGCATTTCACAAGACAAACTGTCACCAATTGATCTGCTGTTAAAAGGTGAGGACTTGAGTTCGAGTCTCACCAACAACCTAATTATGGAGATAGTAAGATCTCATAATGGAGGGGTTAAAGTCGGTGCGCTGCATCGCTGTGAGCCTATAATCCATGGACGGGTGTTCCACGGGACGGGTTGTCACATTACAGTTTAAGGATTTGTATTTTAGAGTTTGTAGTTAGGGCTTGTGGTTTAGTTTTTAACCAAGATTTAAAGCTTCCTTTTTTGGTCAAAGCATTTAGAACTTAAAAAAATATGTATTAGGGATTGGATTTTTTAAAATAATTTCTTAATTTAGAAAAATATGAAAATAGTTTTTCTTGTTTTGATATAAGTTAAAGCTATTCCATTATTCGTAACTCTCCCTTAAAGTGTAATAAACGTTTTAAATAACCAATATCGTAATTTTATTAATTATTCAAGTTATAAAGCATATGGTTTGACTTTTTAAATTAATGCAAGCACAAAATTTATCACAAAGGCTTAGGACACCCAAAGTGGTATCTAGCAAGTTGAATTCTCACCGAAACAATACATGATCGAAACCCAAAGTGGTATCTAGCGAGTTGGTTTCTCACCGAAACAATACAAAAATCTTACATTCGGTACTTTTTCATGAGAACACATGTTACGTGCCTATTTTCAAAAAAAAAAAAACACATGTTACATGCTTTCGAGTTTCGTATGGACAAAAACAAATATCGTGTACATTAAATCCGTGGTGGCTAAAGCAACTTAAAATTAAGTTGGAGTTCATTACTTTGGCTGTTAGAGTGTTAGACTGATATAACTTCTTTGTTTTTACAGTATTTGCAATGTAAGTTGCACAAAAAAAGAGTGTTTGCAATGTATAGAAATAACGATGACCATAGTTTAAAAAAAACAGTTTTACCAATTCAAAGAGAGTTCTATCAAAAAAAAGAGAGTTCTATCAGTTATATGTTATGAAAGGCGAGATTTGTGTTTGTGTAGATGCAATGGTTATACATTTAGAGGAATAGAAGTTCGTGAAATTAAGCATTAATCTAGACATTTAGAATTTGGATGATGTAAGAATTGGTGGATCATTAAACATTTTCCAAAGTTTTTTTCTTTTTTTTTATATATAAATACTTTTCTTTATTCAATCTCCTCCCCCAAGGAGATACTGTTTTCGAATACAAGGAAGTTAAGTTAACATATTAAACAAATAGACCAGGCACCAAAAAAGAGCAATACAAAAGGAAACTCCATGTGAATCAAGAAGGTAGTGAAGCTGATGAGGTCCAGATACCAGAGAAGTGATGCTATCTTGTATCGAAGTAACGAAACCAAAGCTGTAAATAGGTCTCTGATGAAGTAGAGGAACGATGAAGAACATGTGAGCCGGACGATATGACTGTAGCAGCACGGTCCAAGCCAAACAATTTTGCCATAATAGTTTTCTTTACTTCTTTTACAAGAATCGAAGGTGGTCTCCTGGTAGAGGTGTGCAATCTAGAATTTCTTTCCTTCCAAATAACATAGACAATAGCTTGCACCAGAAGATTGCATAAATTTCTGACCTTTAAATTTGAGGAAGAAGTCGGAAGCCAGCGAATTATATCCTCAAAATCTAAAGGAGGGCTAAAACCCGATGCACTGAAATAGTAATCCCAGACATCACGAAAGAAGTTACAGCGAACAAACAAATGGTCACGACTCTCATCAGCAGAGTCACAAAGCAAGCAAGAGGCAGAAACATCAACTCCCCCCACTGTCGAAGCCTATCTCTTGTTGGTAACCTGTTCAAAATTGCAACCCATGCTAGGAAGGCGTGTTTAGGAATTCTGACCTTAGACCAGATTGACTTATGCCACGGAACAGGCGGAGGAGCAGGAAACATGGTCGCCCAAGTAGTCGAAGCTCTAAACTGTCCTGGATCTGAGTCGGTATTATTTTTCCACAGAAAAATATCAGATGACGAAGAGGATAACATGGGAGGAACAGAAGGCAGACAAGCCTTAATAAGTTGAATGATCCGATGGCGACCTCTGGGCAAAGCCCAAGAACCATCTATGATAGTCTGCGAAACTGTTGTCATCGAACTAAAGCCGAGAACACGAGGTCCATTGGCTCCTGATAGGTGAATTAAGGGACCTAGACCCGTCCAATCATCGTGCCAGAAGAGAGCCTCATTTACAGAATTAATCCGACAACACAGAAAGGGACGAGCTGTTGGTCTCAACTTCATCAGCCTACGCCATATCCACGAACCTGTGTTATCAAAGTTTGCTGTCCAAAAATTCCGGTCCTCAATAATGTGCTCCTTTATCCATGCAACCCATAGAGATCCAGTAGCGGCAAAAAGCAGCCAAATCAATTTCAACCCAAAAACAATGTTTGAAGCTTCAAGTCTTCTAAGGCCAAGACCGCCTGAGGATTTAGAGGTGCACACAGCCTCCCAAGACACTTTTGCTCCTCTTGCTGAGTCCGGTCCTCCACTCCAAAGAAAGGCGTTGCATGATCTCTCTACTGCATCTATGCAACCCTTGGGAAGTGTAAAAACCGAAGCCCAGAAATTAAACATACCATATAACACCGACTGCAACAACACGAGCCTCCCCGCAAATGATAAATTCCGCACCGTCTAAGAGGTAATCTTCTTCCTCACCCTGTCAATTAATGGCTGGTAGTCTTGCGGTCGCAACCTGTGAGGCATTAAGAGAACTCCCAAATAACGAACAAGCAGTAACCCATGAGCGAAGCCAAATTTATCTGCCAAGGCTTTTGCCTCCGGAATATTATACCCATCTAAAAACAACCCAGTCTTGGCCATGTTAAGTCTCAGACCTGATCCCAAATAGAAAGCTTGTAAGACCTGAATAATAGCTGCTATCGAATCTTCTTTGCCATCGAAGAAAATTAGCATATCATCAGCGAAAGATAAATGAGTGATCAAAGGATACCGACACTTGGAATGTGTCCCGAAAAGATGAGCCTGAGCTGCGGCATCAAGGTTTTTAGAAAGAATATCCATGGCCATAACAAACAGAGAGGACGAGATGGGGTCACCTTGACGAAGCCTTTTTTTCCCCGGAAAAAATCCAACAAGCTCTCCATTGAAAGCAACTGAATAATGTGGAGAAGTGATGCAAGCTCGAATCCACTGCACAAAAGTCTGAGGCAGATCAAAGGCTTGGAGCACATTCAGCATGAAAGTCCAATCCACGTTGTCATAAGCCTTGGAGATATCAATTTGAAGACAACCTCTTGAAGTAGTTCCAGGCTTATTAAAATCTGCTACCAGTTCCGAAGCCAAAAGAACATTCTCACATAATAGCCTTCCTTTAAGAAAACCAACTTGGTTCCTTTGGACAATATGAGGAGTAAGGCATTTAAGGCGAGCACCAATGATCTTTGCAATGACCTTGTAGATTGTATTGCAAAGAGAGATGGGACGGAAATCTGATAAATTGGCAGCACCTGTTACCTTAGGGAGAAGTGCAATAACCGTGGCATTAACCTGACGTGATAGTCCCGGGTTGATAAAGAAATCCTTAACCGCAGCAACCAAGTCAGTACCAACTAAATCCCACGAAGAGACAAAAAATTCCACAGAGAATCCATCGGGACCCGGAGCTTTGTTCCTTGGCAGAGAGAAAACCATGTCCTTGATTTTCTGATCTGTTGGAATGGACACCAGCTGAGAGGCTAACGGCTGAGAGCATCGAAACGGGTGGATATCCTTAAGCTGGTCCACAGTGAAGGGAGAAATAGAAGAGTTGGCAGCTCCAAGTAACTGTTCGTAGAATTGAGATGTCATGGTCTTTAAAGTAACAGAGTCAAAGATTTTCCTCTCCGTTGCGTTTAGCAGATAGTGAATAACGTTCCTGGATAGATTAGCCTTGACCGCTTTATGAAAAACCCCTGTATTCAAGTCTCCAGCATCTAACCACCTGACTCGGGATTTTTGGTGCAGAAATGACTCCTCTGCCGCAGCATAAAACATCCAAGAAGATCTCGCCTCAGCTTCCTCTTGGAAGAGAAGATGAGAAGGGTCCGTTAGGGCACGCATTTAGACCTGATCTAAAGCTTGCTTAGCCTCCTTAGATCTTGCTTGAATATTGCTGAATTTATTCCTGTTAAGCGCTTTGCAACAAATCTTTGCAGACCTTAATCTCTGATATAAAGATGACATAGGAGACGATGGAACAATAGGAGCCCTCCAAGCATCAGTAAGAGATTGTTTAAAATCCGGGTGCATGGAAAACATATCATAATAGATGAAACGACACTTCCTTGGAGAAAGCTCATTAGCCAGATGAATGAGACACGAAGTATGGTCCGAGGTTCCTGGCGAATCAAAGAAAGCAAATGAATCGGGAAAGCTATCCAACCAGGCCTCATTAACCAGTGCTCTATCAATTTTTCTAGACTTGGGATTAGTGACACTTTTGTTGTACCAAGTGTGATGGCAACCTCTGAAGGCTAAATCACAAATGACACTATCCTTAATACAATCCGAAAATTCCTGAATTCCTTGATGGTTTAGAGTATAAGGTGTCCTTGAGAAAACCTCATCCGCCGACAGAACTTGGTTGAAATCTCTTAAAATAATCCATGGTGATTGCCGAAAATTAGTCGCAGAAGATAACTCCTTAATCTTATTCCAAAGCTCCACCCTCTCTTCTCACGATTTCTGGCATACACAAAAGCAACCGTAAACGATTGCACCGACTGAGGATTAAACACTCCGCAGAGGACCAGCTGAGGAGATGAGAAATAGATAACAACTGATAAAATAGGATCCCACACCACCACAATGCGTCCGTTATCAGCATCCACAGAATAGTTCCCTTCAAACCTCCAACCAGGGACCACAACATTCATAACTACTTGTAAATTTTCTTGTTTCACATGAGTTTCCAAAAAACCTCCAATAAGAGGACGATTACACCGAATCCAATTAATCGCTAATTCCTGTCTTTCGTCACCATTAAGGCCTCGTAGATTTCAAAAAAAACTCTTCATTGAGAGACAAAAAAGGGGGGGGGGTGTTGAGCACTAAGCTTCTTTAGAATGAGCAGAACGCTGATGTATCTGCCCACCTGAAACTAAACTGAAGTTGTGCTTGTTACCGTTGGAAACCGACTGAGAAGAGGAAGCATCTGCATTCTCACCTTCTGAACTGCACGACAGCAAAAAAAGATTTTGTCGTATCTTCTTCCTGGCTCGCTTCTTCGACAAAGTAGAAGAATCAGGAACCTGGCTCTCCAAATTTGCGAGCCTATCTCTAAGAATACGCTGCGCAGTCGAAATCAATTTCTCCTCCTCTGCAAACTGAGCACTCGAAACGGGAACCACCTCTTTTGCAGGTGAAGACAGGTCTTTCAAAATAGGAGGTCGAGACCTCACTGCCACATACTGCCATCCAGAGGAGGAAGATTGAGGCGACTGAGAAGAGGAGGTGAAAGGTAGCGGCAGACTCTTTGACCTCTCAATCTTACGCTTATCCTGAACAGCAACATTTGGAGAAGCAAAAGGGAGTGAAACAGCAGAAGAACCTTTCACTTTAGCAGTCCCTGAAGCTGATCTGACCGATCCTTCGGACCCAGTGGAACGAGCCGAAGAATGAATCGGAGATTTGAAATTAGACACATCATTAACGACGTCCGGAACAGGAGGAGAAGCCATAAAGCCCATGTAAGGAGGATTGTCTGTTGTCGGAGCTACCTTTTGCTTTGGGGGATGAAGGCAACGAAGACGCAAATGACCAAACTCTCCACAACCACCACATTTTGGTGGCAATTTCAAGAACTCGACTGGAAGGGAGACAGAGTTCCCCAATTTGTCAGTCACTCGAACCAAAGAAGGCCGCGGCTTAGCCAATTCAATAACGACTCGGAGCTTGACTACTCCATTAGAATACAGTTTTATGTCAGGATGTTCCGAATGAACCGGAAATCCTAAAGCTGAAGCCATCGTACTGAAACCGAGGGTAGACCATAACTCAATCGGCACCTTTTTGAATAAGACCCACACTGGAGCATGAACAAGCTTCATCTCTGAAAGGTTAAGAGATGGATGCCATAATATCGCCGTAAAAGAGCAGTTACCGGAATGCCAGAAACCCACATCCAAGACCCATTGACAGATGACTGGACAAGGAATGTAAATCAAAAGTGAACGCTGAGAGTGAAGTTTGACAGAGATGTTCCCGTTCTTTTCCCAAATGGGATTTAAATCGGCGAAAACCTTTGCGGGTGAAGGAGGGCGACCATGAAAGTAAGCTACCAAATGATCTTTCCAAATCGTAGATGAAATGAGAGTTATGGAGTCCGGAGCTCTAATGGAAGGAATGCCATCGGAAGATACTGACGGAGAAGCAATCTTAGCCAGCGGTTGAAAGGAGGACTTAACCTTAGACACCCAAGAAGCTGAAATCTTTACCGGAGGTTCGAGAACCGGCGGTGGAGCAACAGAGGGGATAACCGGAACTACAGACTCTACTCCGAGAGGAGAAACCAGAGGCTGCAGCTCTCCCTCCGGCAAAAATGAAGAAGACTGAAAGTAGATCTCGTCGCCTGCGGACGGGTGAAGGAAGAGCAGATCCGGAGGAACAGGAGCGGGACGAAGCACGAGAGACAGAGTAGAAGACGACATCGCACAGAAAGGAGGAGGACTTCTCGTCGGAGAGCGAAAGACGGCTCCGACGGCGGCAAATCGGGATGAAACCCTAATCACCTTGAGATCGCATGAGAGCGTATTTCAAAACGGTGTGTTTCCCTTGATTTTATCTATGTTCTTTTGCTTCTTACTTTATTTACTTGTTATGTCAACATTTTCCAAAGTTTATCATTTGAGTTGAAAATATCATGGGTCAAAATGTACCATCAAAGTTTTTTTTTTTTTTTTTTGGAGAAACAATGTACCATTAAAGTTGCAGCCTGAATCAACGTACAAATCTAACAACGGACCAATGACGGCACTTTAGGTTTTGTCGGCACCAAAAAAATAACTACATCACCAAAATAAAACGATAATCCTGTGTTCTGACAAAAAACCAGTAATCTTCCTCCACCTTTCGGTTACAACTTACAACTCACTAATAAGTAAATTTTTGATAGGCCTGCTTTTTAGTTCTTTTTTAAGAAGTCAAATAGGTGATGGAGAAAAAGAGGCGAGGAATCTGCAATTATGGCATGTGCGTTAAAAAAAAGCAGACAAACTATTTGCCTTCAACACCGCCACACGACCAATCTGCCAATGACTTCGCAACTATTTACACTTTCTTCGCCGTAATCGCATCTCATTGACAAGTCAACACTCTTCATACGTTACCTTTTATATAAAAACATTTATTTTAAAGTTTATTGTAACACCACAAAAAAAGTCAAATCTATATACGTTCCTCGTTCGTTCTATAAAAGCCATACAATAATGAATAGGTACAGCTATCCAAAAAGAGTTACAAATATTTGTATTTTCCGTGTTGACTTTTGTAATAATTCTGAATATTTCTCCAAATCCTTTATATTTAAAGCCCAACCCTCCTTCTCTCTTCTTGCTAACTTATTCAAACCAATACACATCTCCTAAATCTCAACTACTACACTTTGAAGCAAAACTTCTATTCTATAAAGATTCCTTTTAGGCTATTTATTCATCAGATTTCTTATTTTTCATATTTCCCAGCGAATAAATGGATCAAGAGATAGAGATTCCTTCTTTCTTCCTATGTCCGATCTCACTAGATATCATGAAGGACCCGGTGATAGTTCCCACCGGTATAACCTACGACAGAGACAGCATCGAGAAGTGGCTCTTCACCGGTAAGAAAAACTCATGTCCGGTCACCAAACAAGTCATAACCGGAACTGATCTCACACCAAACCACACTCTTCGCCGTCTGATCCAATCTTGGTGTACTCTCAACGCATCCTACGGCATCGAGAGGATCCCAACCCCCAAACCACCGATCTGCAAATCCGAGATCGAAAAGCTAATGAAAGATTCTTTATCTTCACATCAAAACCAAGTCAAAGGTCTTAAACGACTTCGTCAAATAGTATCAGAGAATACAACGAACAAGCGGTGCTTAGAAGCTGCAAACGTTCCAGAGTTCTTGGCCAATATTGTCAGCGACTCGGTAGATAGTTACAACTCTCCTTCTCCTTCACTTTCTTCGTCGAATCTCAATGATCTTTGTCAGACAAACATGCTAGAGAATCGGTTTGATTCTTCGAGGAGCTTAATGGACGAAGCTTTAAGCTTACTCTATCACCTCGACACATCGGAGACGGCCCGGAAGAGTCTTTTAAACAACAAGAAGGGAGCAGATCTTGTGAAAACTTTGACTAAGATTATGCAACGTGGGATCTACGAGTCAAGAGCCTATGCGACTATTCTTCTCAAGAAGATTCTTGAAGTTGCGGATCCAATGCAGATCATATTGTTGGAACGTGAGCTTTTCAGTGAGGTGGTTCAGATCTTGCATGACCAGATCTCTCACAAGGCAACGAAATCAGCAATGCAGATCTTGGTGATTATATGTCCGTGGGGAAGAAACAGACACAAGGCTGTGGAAGCTGGAGCGATATCTATGATTATCGAGCTTTTAATGGACGAGACTTTCTCATCTGAGAGAAGGACTTTGGAGATGGCTATGGTGGTTCTCGATATGTTATGTCAATGTGCAGAAGGAAGAGCTGAGTTCTTGAATCATGGTGCGGCTATTGCGGTTGTGTCCAAGAAGATTCTTAGGGTCTCTCATATAACTAGTGAAAGGGCTGTTAGGGTTTTGCTTTCCATTGGGAAGTTTTGTGCAACGCCATGTTTATTACAGGAGATGTTGCAACTGGGAGTTGTAGCTAAGATGTGTATGGTGCTTCAAGTTAGTTGCGGGAACAAGACTAAAGAAAAGGCGAAAGAATTGCTAAAGCTTCACGCTAGGGTTTGGAGGGAGTCACCTTGTGTCCCAAGAAACTTGTATGCTTCGTATCCTGCTTGAACAGCAAGCTAGATAGAAGAACCTACTTATATGTTTGATTAATTCTCATCAGATACAAACAATTCTTTGGGAGTTATTCTTCGTATAAGTTCATTCAAAAGCAATTTATATTTTTTCCCAAGTTCAGCATTTCTTTTGCTTTTGTAATATCATTTAAATGTAGATAACAGTAAGGTGTTATATGAAACTATGATTTAAGAGACTGCAAAGAAATAAATGGGATCACAAGTTGCATGGCTACAGTTTCCCACTTGCTTCTTTATTATTGACTTGTTAAAGGGTCTTTATATGTATTCTCTTTTGTTCATTTCCATAAAAATAATGGAGACTATCTCTTTTCAATTTCTCATTTTTATTGAGTAGATAACCTACAATTACATCATAGTTATCTCAAGAGATATGAAGGCATCATGTGTTTGTTTTCACTCGCTATGTGATATACTGAAATCATTTTATTTTTAGGTCATTGAGTTTGAAATTATTTTAGACTTAAACGTGATTTTTTTTTGGAAAACTCTTAACTTAAAATTTACAATTCAACGATCTATATATAGACATCAATATCGTATAGATGAAGGCAAGAGATCTGATAATCTAAGTGCAATAATTTATAACATATATCCTGAAAACAAAATGTGCATTCAGAATTGTGTTTTAGGAGATTAATATATATGAATCCAAAGCACGTTACTGCAATTCTAAATAACATATCATCCCACGATGCAAGTCATCCACGATGCAAGTTGAACCGCACATCCTCTAACTCGGGTCACCTAACTTAAAGCTGACTGATAAAGTCAATCCAACGGATACTCAGCTGGGACGAAGTTAGTTCGAGCTTCCTAATAAATGTGCAGCAAGATTGTTATAAATAGGAATTGAATTCACCCAGAAGTGAATGTGTTACAGTTACGACTACTCCACCTTGCGCAGCTAATTTGCAAGGTTCGACATAAAAAAACCCCTAAGAACAATTCTATCTGGATTACATTTTTGCTTTATTATTCTGTACGAATATTCGTCGTTTTATTATTGTCTATTGATACAAGTTAACTTTGAGAACATGCAAGACGTATGAAAGATGATAAAATCATAAAGGGGACGGCTCGGAAGTTGACGTAAGCTACGCATAAAAAACAGCATAGGTTAAGTTTGAATAAAAGTGTTAACACATATGACAAGTAACGGTCGTGGTCCATGTATAGTATTTTCGTTTTAAAGATTGTTTCACGCTAGTCAAAACTATTGATCAAACTCTATCATGGCGATACCTTATTGATGCCTATTATTCAGTTCTTTTGAATGATTTAAGCACCAGGCCAGGTATATTAATCCGCTTATTACAAGATTAAAAGAGAAACCAGGAGCAGCTAAGTATATTATTGACCGCCCTTAAACAAAGGGGACTTGCATAGCCGATCCAGACATATCATGGAAGCAGCAAAAAATAATTTGGTCCTACAAAAACTATATCTGTGCTATTAAAGGTAGAATACCCCGAACCTGAGACACAAACTCGTCACTTGTGCGCACTATATCAACCCACTTTTACGATCTCAATTACTCCCAAATTAAATTATTTTTAAACCTACCGGCCCCTGAGCCGAAATTTAGTTGGTGGAGGCAAGGTTATATATATCTGGGGGGGGGTCACAATGACCCGTATGATTTTCTTAGCAATTTTTTGATGAACTTTTGCGTATTGATTCTAACAAAATACCTTTGTTATAGCGGATGCTTGATCAGCTTCTGTTGAGGACCAACTATGGACACTTGCATATGCTATACGGTAAACCTGCATTTTTTGTTAATATTTATCTCAGTTTTATATAATAAATGCATAAATCGAAAGTCAGATCTGACGAACAACCACGTCGCAGTCTAAAAAGAGTTAAAACTTCGAATTTAGGTGGTCCTCCAACGACCACCACTTGCAGTTGTAGTTAAACAGTATGGACAGAATATCCAAAAAATACACTTTACATTTTTAGAAATATACACGACTGACGCATCTGTGTTTACATATAAATGTATACGTGGAGGACCGAATAATATAGCATAATTTCTATAAATTAATCATTTAATATTTTTGTTTTAAACTAAATATTTTTTTTCATTAGGTTCTTAATAAACTAGTAAACAGTTATAAATTTAAATTATTAGTTTGTAAGATTTTGAATAAAATTTGAGTTTCTACAATTAGCTTGAGCTGAAAATAAACAAAAACATAGATAGAAAAGTAGCCAGGTAAAAAAGATATGGCTTAAATCAGCAATCGAAGATCATATATATATA
>OVBX01003712.1:0-16168 GCA_900406325.1 Erucastrum elatum | reverse complement strand
TAAAAAAGACGAACCAGTTGATTGAATGGTAACCAGCGATTGTGGCCACTTTCTGCAAAGCGTGTCTCCATCTATTATTGTCCTTTGTTCTACGCTTAAAATTCGTGCCATTACACGAATGAATCGAATCTCTTTCTCAGTCAATATCCAATTGTTTCCCAAAGGAAGGGGTTTTTATAGAATCCTTTGTGAGAAATTAAAAACCAGGATAGGACTAAATAAAACGAGTCTTCTCTACCAAACAAAAAGTAAGTTGGTAGGAACGATGAAGATGTGATTAGATTTTTAACACATTGTTTCAAAACATATATATTCGAATGAGCCGTCGTTACCTACCATATGTTTCATTAGCATACTTTATTTTAGCTGCAGACATTTCGGTTTAATTAAGGTTTTGGTTTGGTTTATTTGGGTCTAAAACACCTCAACCAAAATTAATCCAAATTAGTTTGTATTCATTTTGGTTCATTTTAGTTCGGTTTGATTTTAGATCGGTTTGATTTATATTTGGTTCGGTTTAATTTTGTTTTGTTTAAATTTGCTTAGTTGCTCAGTTCAGTTAATTTGATTGTTTAGTTTTTTTCCGTAATTTAGTTATGAAAATATAAACAAATGATCATTTGACATAAAACTATTATTTTCTTCGTATCTAAACGTAAATTCAAACATCACAATAAAAATATAGAAAATGTAATCTAATTTTTTTTTATTATCTTTAAACATGATATAAATATCATAGGTGATTTTTTTTAGTTTTGATGTTAATGTATGAGATTATTTTATTTTATTTTTATCTATTCATTTAAATATATTATATATATAAGTTATATTTATTTTTAGGTTAAATGATTTAAATATATTAAATCTTCAAATATTACTAGTATATTTAATTAATCTACTTAAAAACACTTTGGTTTTTTGGTTCGGTTTAAAACCAAATCAAATTGAACCATTGAAGTAGATAAAATCTTAAACCAAATGGTTTAGACATATATTTTGGGTTGCTTTCGGTCAGTTTAGGTTTGGATGGGTCGGTTTGGTTTGGTTCAGTTTTTTTTTCATCCCTATATTTTTTTTTGTAAAAAAAAAAAAATTCCTCTTGAAAAATTTTTGTTTCCAATTGCCATACATTAATATACTCTCTTCTATATATATATATATATTATACATGTTAAGTATGATGTCATATCTTTTAACTTCATTAATGATTTGTCTAAAAAAATGACACTTTAGAAAAAATACAAAGAACTGTCCGAGTGTTTTTATTATGTTATTATTTAAACTAAATCTATTATAAAAATATTTAAAAACTCATTAATATTTTATTTTATTCCAATCAAATTTTATATTAATCTATTTGTTAAAAATAAAATAAGTTAATAAAATATATTATATAATATAAATTTCTTTGTGAGTGTTATTTTGCGCAGTCTCTTTTTTTATCTATGCTAAAATTTTCACTGCAGCTCAAGGACTGGACAAAGCGACCATTCTCAAAAAAATAATGCTTATATATGTAAGAAGTGATACGTAGTATTTGCTTTGATCGCATATATATTGACTGCCAATTGGTGAGCTCAAAAAAGGTAAGACACGAGACAATTAGACAGTCCAACAAAATGTAATTAACACTATACACAAAAGGATAAAAAAAATTTCAAATTAGTTAATTGGAACCAACCGGATCGTCGTGAACTTGTTTGGAAACTTTGCTCATGGATAGATACTGTATATGATGGTTAGTTTCCTTGTTTTTTTTATTATTTCAGTTCACAATTTCATAAATAAATTTTGTCCTCATACACGGATCCACAGTGAAAGCGGCATATTTCTGTTATCAGATGAGGCTATTATTGAACTTGCTCAGATAGACNGGGGGGGGGGGGGGGGGGGGGGAGGAGATTGATATCACTGTCAGCTATTTTTTTGTGTCATCGGAACGATTACTTCAATCGATCATTAGTGACAAGTCAGTAGCTGTTGATACAATTTTCCACTTATTCTCAAAAATTGTTATGAATGGATGTCAAATTAATATGTCAAATCGTCCCCTTCTAGAAAAACTAAAGATTAATCCTTTTCCGCTCTTGTGAAAAGTGAAAAACAATCTCTAAAGGCATAGCTGAGACCTATATGCCAGTCCAAAATTGTTGTAATCAGAAGTGACAGAACGTTGAAGTTTTGTTGTAAACATGAAAAGGACAATGGTATATGAAGATGGGGCATGCATAAGAAATTCAAATTCATGGAAAATATGATTTACAATTGAAGAGTGACACCCTGGGTGGTCCCATAAAAGTCGAGAAGAAGAAGGACGAGTGTGCTAGTTGCAGCAAAGAAGAGATTGAATTGAATCATCACCGAGTAATACCAACATCATACAAAAAATATTTCACGGAGAAACTAAACAAGGATCTGACTTGTGATATGGTATGGTTGCATAAAAACTGTCCAAAACTTGCTCAAGAAGCTGGAGAGCATTACAAGAAAAAATCAGTTCAACATGAAGTCTCTTCTGAGAAGAAAATAGTAGATGCTAAAGAATATGTAAATATCCAAAGAGCTGTAAATGCGCTTTTGGGTAAGCCAACCATCCCAAAATCTCTCAGTGTGGAATACTTGAAGCTACGTATCAAATTGTTTCACAAAACCTTTTGTTCATGAACAATTTGTGAAAAGGAACCTCTAAATCTTTCTTTAGTGCTTGAAACACATTCGGTGAAAACATGAAAACAAATATTAGGATGCAGACTAAATGACAAAAAAAAAACATAAACTACAAAAACAAGCTTTGAGTGTACCTTCATCTTTCAAAGTTATAGATTCTCTCTTTATCACTTCAAAAACCTCCAACGAAAATATAAGAACACTGCCTTATTTGGATTTAGAACGATTGTCAAGGTGCTTTGAATAAATGTTGCTTTCAAACTGAGAGCAAGTGTTGCATATCTTCCACCAGTCATCTTGATGATGTCTACACCTTCAAAGACTATATATGCTTTCATCGAACGTTGGTGTTTCTATTTAATCTATAAGTAGAAAATAATGGGAACATTTTAAAATATGTGGTTTCTCTAGAAGTTGTGCCTAACATTCATTATCAGTTTCTCTCTTTTGAACAGAAAAAAAAAGTATAATGAACAATGCAATTTCAAAATACAGCAACCAGAATTCTCTCAATATACCATATAAATTTTTATTTCAATGCAATTTATATAAATTAAAATAACAGTTTTTTTAAAAAAAATTTGAAATAATCGAAAAAATATAAAAATACAAATTTTCACTCTCTAAACCTCGACATTTCAAAATACAGCAACCACAATTCTCGCATTCATGACCTTCTCGTTCGATACTTTTCTGTCAACGGTTTAAGGGATTAAATTCCAAAATCAGCAATCAATTTCATATGTTTTCATGACATCAAAGCTTGATATTCAGTTAGAAGTACACAAGCAATGGTAGTTTGCATGAAGATGTGACGGGTATCGAATGGTTATGTGGTGAAAATCCCTCTCTATCTATTAATCGCTTATCCACTCACTCATTATCCCCTAACTGTCAATCCACGTATTGTTTGTCCATTCCTCATATGACTATGAATACACTTATTTTGATTAATCCATTAAAATGTGACAAAGTGTTACTATTCCTATGTATAATTTATTGGTATCTTCTTGGCAAAAAAAATTATTGGTATCGAATCAAATATGAAAGACATACTTTTTTTTTTCACGACACGTCTGTCTACTATTTTTTCCGTCTATAACACGTCCAAATTTTTCATGTCCAAACCTCACCGTCCATAATACATCATTCACGCATCGTCCACCCAAAACTCTTTTTTTGAACTGATAAAGGTTAAACCCGGATCACTATTGGAACCAGACCTAACCCCCGGGGGAGTCGCAAGCCCGCGGATAGACTCCTTTTCCTGGGCATTCAAATGAGTCCTAAAGCATGGACCCATATCCGCGTTAGGTGAACAGAACAATGTGACTTAGTTTCGCATAGCAGGAGGATCGAACCTGAAACGTGTTGGCTTCCCAGGCCCATCCACTACCACTTGACCACAAGGCCCGTTCCACCCAAAACTCTTCGGCAACAAATATAGTTGAATTCTCAAATTAGCAGTCGATTTCATCAGCTCTCAGGAGATCAGACTCCTTCCATATATACTTATTTAATTTCTTAATTCCTTTATTATTTTGTTACAATACACCACTGTTAGTTCTTTGACATTGATTGCCCTTCTATGATTCTTCAATTTCTTAATTCCTTTATTATTTTGTTACAATACACCATCTCTAGTTTTTCCCCTTTACATTGTTTTTTGTATGCAAGAAATAACTTTTAAAAAATCATTTTCATTTTCTTTAAATCCATTTAATATTAATTGAGAAGCAGTTATTAAAAGTAACCTTGATTTGGTATTTTAATTATAAGTATGCCATTTTCGTGATGTGTCATTTCCACATTTCTTCTCAGCCAACTTTTACAATTACCCTTTCTTAACTAGATTTATTACATATAATGTCACTGGTACCACTCATATTTGATTTGGTATATTGTTTGTTATACAATATTGTGTTCGTATAAAGTCTCACACACCATCGTTTGCTCACCACCAAGGAATATACGTTTTGAGCATTATAAAAAACAAATTTGTTGTAAAAGTCAATACTTTACGTATTGTCTTCAAAGTGGATCCCATATTATTAATGTTTCACAGTGAAACATGTCTCACAACTCTTCTATAAATTGAACGCTTCTCTTCATTTGTAAAGTGCCTCTTTCGAACATATTATAATAACTTCTTCCTTTCTCACTTTGGTATATTATTTCTTTCTTTTGCTTTACGTAGTTTATATACTTATGATTTTCATGCTATAAAATAATAAATACACCTTACATATAATAAAATAATCAATATTATAATTATAGCACGTTATCACGATCACTCTACTACTAAAATTTTCTTTTCTAATTATTATGTTCGGAATGGAGCCTCCATTTATTTATTATGTTTCTGATTACCGGAGTGCGGCTCTGCCGCCCCGTCTCTTACTGTTAATTTTGTAATGGTTGCTTAAGGCACCATAATGGCCGGTATACCGTCTAAATATTTAATTTATTATTTTATAATATATGACTCTGCTATCATAATTTATTATTTTATAAATCTGATCACCTTAATATTTTCACTTTCAAAACCTGATGAGTAATTTTATCATCATATATATAACTAAATACATTTAAGGTTTCACTCATATTTATATAAATGTTTAAACTGATAAATTCTATAATTGCTCACAAATAATTTCTGATTATTTTACTCTCTGTTTTTTACTTCAAACGGTCGCAAATAAATTTAAAATAAAAAAAAATCACTTTTTAAACGGCTAGTTAATGGTTAATGAATAGTGTTTTCATTTATAAATATAACTCATTTTCAATTCATTATTTCATCCAAAACATTTCATCTTCTCTCAAATATTTTCAAATCGATCTCCTCCGATCTTTGTTACAAAAACAAAAGAGAAAGAAAAAAATGATTCGATTGCTTTTAATTTTAGGTGCAATTTTTATTTTTTCGTCTATGTATTTTATTTTTGTTGGAGGAACCACTCATAATTATTTTGGCATTAACATCGCATTATGTTTGTTAGCATTATATTGCTTGTAATTACGTGTACTATCAATGTAATCGGTTCCATTTAAAATTAATGAAATTCTAATAAAATAATTATTTTGTGGCTAGAAATTCAAATGGCAAACATGAAGAAGCTCCAATTTCCCGCTCTAGATATCACCGGGACCAACAACATTTCTTGGGTTACCAATGTCGAACTCCACCTTGAATCTCTTGGTTTATCTGAAACCGTGAAAAAGAATAATACTTCAACGCCTCAAGAAAAGGCCAAATCGGTGATCTTCCTTAGAAGACACCTTGATGAAAGTATTATTTATGACTATGCCAACATGAGAGATCCAAAAGAGCTATGGAAGTCTCTGAAAGATCGTTTTGATCATCAGAAAGACATAACACTTCCACTTGCCCGGGATGAATGAGTCTGAGATTCCAAGATTTCGACAAAGTGATGAATTAGAATTCTGCTGTGTTAGGAATTGTGGCCAAATTGAGATATTTTGGTGAGACGATCACCGAATCTCAAATGCTGGAGAAGACGTATACCACATTCCACAAGAATCACATCACCCTGCAGCAACAATATAGGTTGCGAGGATATACCAAATTTTCGGATTTGATTGTGGCGCTTCTCATAGCAGAAAAGAATAACGAGCTTCTGATCAAGAATCACATGACTCGTCCAACTGGTTCTAAAGCACTCCCTGAAGCAAATGCATTAGATGCGAAGAAAACCAGTGAAGGAAAATAAGGCTTTTCGGGGTCGCGGTCGTGGTCGTCAAAACTACCGTGGATGTGGACGGAAGTATAATCCACAAGATAGGAAGTCATTCCAGTGGGTCCGCTCTGAGCAATCCCCTAAGGGAAAAGAACACCAAGGAAGTACCTCCCAGAAGCGAGAAGATGCTTGTTGCAGATGTGGTACTAAGGGACATTGGTCTCGTATATGTCGTACCCCTGCACATCTTTGCGATCTATACAAGAAGTTCGTCAAAGGAAAATAAAAGAAGGTTAACTTTACGGAACATTCTGAGGGTACAACGCACCTCGATGACTTTGTGAATGATTTCGAGGAGACCGCTATCACTGAAGCCTAAGTGCCTATAATGTGACTCTTGAAATTTCACAATTATACCATAAATAATTGTTGCTTGTGGAAGATTAATGTATAATTATTGTGTGTTTTTTCACCTAATTATGTATAATTATTGTGTGTTTAATATTTGCTAATGATGTATAATATTTTATGAATTATATTATCTTATGTTAATTCTTTTTGTTTGTCTAAGAAATGGACATTACAATTGGAACATCAACCAAGATCAATGTTAGAGATATTTGTATACCAGATAGTGGAACAACGCACACTATTCTGAAACACAGAAAAAAAAAAATTTTCTGAACTAAAACCAACAAATATCACCGTTAACACAATATCAGATCCTGCAGACTTGATTGAAGGGATTGGTAAACCTCACTTTACATTACCTAATGGGACAGTATTCTCAATAAAGAATGCATTATTTTCTTCAAATTCTAAAAGGAATTTGTTGAGTTTTAATGACATATATCTTCAAGGATTTGATACTCAGTCTGCAACTGAGGGTGGAAAGAAATACATGTATATTACTCTTGAGAAATCGGGAAAACAAAAGGTATTGGAAAAATTACCAAAACTCTCTTCTGGTCTGCATCGTACATATATAAGTGCCATCGAATCACATTTAGTGACGAAGAGAAATCCTGAAGATTTTACACTATGGCATGATCGTCTCGGTCACCCAGGCACCAGTATGATGCGAAAAATCATCGAGAACTCACATGGTCATTCACTGATACCCCAAAAAGTTATCAGGGGAATAAAATGACATGCACTGCATGTTCTCATGGAAAGTTAATTATAAGGCTATCGCCAACCAAAATAGATAAAGAGTAACCAAAATTCCTTGAAAGAATTCAAGGCGACATTTGTGGACATATACATCCACCTTATGGACCATTCTACTATTTTATGGTAATGATCGACGCGTCGAGTAGATTGTCACACGTTTGTCTATTGTCCTCTCGAAATGTGGCATTTGCGAGATTTTTATCTCAGAAAATCAAATTAAGAGCTCAGTTTCCTGATTATCCAATAAAAAGAGTTAGACTAGACAACCCTGGTGAATTCACTTCCGAAGCATTCAATGACTATTGTTTAGTAACTGGAATTGAGGTTGAACATCCTGTTGCTCATGTTCATACACAAAACGGTTTGACTGAATCATTAATCAAGCGCCTGTAACTAATTGCAAGACCATTGATCATGAAATCAAAACTTCCAACCTCTATATGGGGACATGCTATTTTGCATGCAGAAGCACTGATTCGGGTGAGACCAAGTGCATATCACAAATACTCTCCAATACAGTTAGCTTTTGGACGAGAACCAAATATTTCACATCTAAGAATTTTTGGTTGCGCTGTATATGTGCCAATTGCACCACCCCAACGTACAAAGATGGGACCTCAAAGAAGATTGGGAATATATGTTGGTTGTGATTCTCCATTAATTATACAATACCTAGAACCGCAAACTGGCGACGTATTTACGGCACGTTTTGCTGATTACCACTTTGATGAAAAACTATTCCCAGCTCTAGAGGGAGAAAATAAACAAGTAGAAAATGATATTAAATGGTGTGTGCCATCTTTGCTACACCTTGATCCTCCTACAAAACAATCAGAATTAGAAGTCCTTCGAATTACGCATTTACAAAGCATTGCAAATCAACTACCTGATGCTTTTGCAGACACCAAATTGGTTACAAAATCACATATACCAGCTGCAAATGCCCCTGCTCGTATAGAAATACCACATGAGCATGCAATAGAGGATAATACACGAGAATCTAAAATACGCTAGAAGCACGGAAGACCTATTGGATCTAAGGATAAGAATCCTAGAAAAAGAAAGGAAATAGAAATACAAAATCCTTTCAATATCGCAGAAAAGTTGGGAGAAATGAGCAATGCAGTTGATGGCAATGTTGAACATCATGATTCTGAAGAAGGTCATGAGATCTCTATTAATTATATCCATAATAGAAAAAATATGGAATAGAAACAAAGTGAATGGTGTTGATGATTTCTTCTCGTACTTTGTTTCAAAGGAAATAGATGAAGAGAGTGATGACCTAGAACCAAAGTCTATCTCCGAATGTCAGAACAGACATGATTGGACAAAATGGAAACAAGCAATACAAGTCGAACTTGATTCGCTTAACAAACGAGAGGTATTTGGGCCAATTGTAGTCACACCTGAAGCCGTGAAACCAGTTGGGTACAAATGGGTTTTCGTTCGAAAAAGAAACGAGAAAAACGAAGTAACAAGATACAAGGCTCGCCTCGTATCTCAAGGTTTTTCTCAAAGACCTGGGATTGATTATGAAGAAACATATTCTCCTGTTATGGATGCAATCACGTTTAGATTTTTGATGAGTTTAGTGGCTAGTCAAAATCTAGAAATGCGTCTAATGGATGTTGTTACTGCATATTTATACGGATCTTTGGATACTGATATTTATATGAGAATCCCCGAAGGATTTAAAATGCCTGAATCATTAAGTTCTAAACCAAAAGAGTTATGTGCAATAAAATTGCAAAGATCATTGTACGGCTTAAAACAATCTGGACGTATGTGGTATAATCGTCTCAGTAAACATTTAACTAAAGAATGATATGTAAATAGTCCGATATGCCCTTGTGTTTTCATCAAGAAAACAACATCCGGATTTGTGATCATTGTCGTATATGTTGATGATCTAAATATTATTGGAACTCAAGAAGAAATTCAAAAGGCATCTGAGTATTTAAAAGGAGAATTTGAGATGAAAGATCTTGGACAGACAAAGTATTGTCTTGGTCTACAAATTGAACATACTCAAAAGGGAATATTTGTACATCAATCTACATATACGAAAAGAGTGTTGAAATGATTCAACATGGATAAAGCAACTCCATTAAGCACCCCTATGGTCGTTAGATCACTTAATATTGAAAATGATCATTTTCAACCACATGAAGAAAATGAGGAGAAACTTGATCCCGAAGTGCCGTATTTAAGTACAATTGGTGCACTTATGTATCTTGCAAACTGTACTCGGCCTGATATATCATTTGCCGTTAATCTTTTGGCCAGATTCAGTGCATCTCCTACTCAAAGACATTAGAATGGGATCAAACATGTATTTCGCTATCTCCAAGGAACAATTGATTTAGGATTATTTTATCCTAAGAACTCAAACAGAGTAATGGTTGGATTTGCAGATGCGGGATATTTATCTGATCCCGACAAAGCTCGATCACAAACTGGCTACGTATTCACAGTTGGAGGAACTGCTATATCATGGCGTTTCCAGAAACAAACACTTGTAGCCACTTCTTCGAACCATGCTGAAATAATTGCTATCCACGAAGCAAGTAGACAATGTGTTTGGCTCAGATCAATAAGTCAGCACATCCTTTCAAGTAGTGGGATCAACATCAATTCAGAACCGACCATCTTATATGAAGACAATGCAGCATGTGTCGCTCAAACAAAGGAAGGATACATCAAAAGTGACAGAACCAAACATATTCCACCGAAGTTATTCTCATATACCCAAAAACTCGAGAAGAATAAAGAAATAGAAGTGAAGTATGTTCGATCCTGTGATAATGATGCAGATCTCTTTACGAAGTCACTACCTACTACGATATTCAGAAAACATGTCTACAACACTGGAATGCGTCATCTACAAGACTTACAATGATCGTCTATCCCAGGGGGAGCTTCTAAGTCGTACTCTTTTTACCTTGCTATGGTTTTTCCCACCGGGTTTTCCAAGAAAGGTTTTTAACGAGACAACTGAAGGAGCATGATAGAACATTATAATACTGGTCTCCAAGCTGGTCTCCAAGGGGGAGTGTTGTAAAAGTCAATACTTTACGTATTGTCTTCAAAGTGGATCTCATATTATTAATATTTCATAGTGAAACATGTCTCACAACTCTTCTATAAATTGAACGCTTCACTTCATTTGTAAAGTGTTCATTTCGAACGTATTATAATAACTTTTTCCTTTCTCGTTTTAGTATATTATTTCTTTCTTTTGCTTTATGTAGTTTATATACTTATGATATTCATGCTATAAAATAATAAATACACCTTACGTATAAGAAAATAATCAATATTATAATTATAACAAAAATGATTTTGTCCTATGCATATGATAATGATTTTGTCAGACGGTAGTGCTTTATGGAAATTGTCGTCAGTTTGTATGCATAAAAAAAAATATTAATTCAATTCATAAGGACATCTCAATACATAATTATACAATATAAAAATTTATATGCTATCAATTTTTTAGTCATCAAACTGTTCTAAGATGTGTATAGGACAATAATATTTTACAATCATATTCATAAGATTTCTCTCACCATATGAATATACTGTTTTTTTGTCTAACATAAGAACACTAACACATTAAAATCACAATTTCAATTCATAAAGACAGCTTAATACACACTTCAATCACAATTTCAATTCATAAAGACAGCTTAATACACAATTCTAAACAAATCTTAATTTATACGATGTTACTTTTTTGTCATGTAAGCTGTTCTTAAACATTGTTCAAAAATGGTGATATATATAGATAAGATTTCAAATATAATCGTATCAAAATTTTGTGGGAAAATACTAAATGATAACCCAAATTTCAAATACAAATTTAGAATATTGACTTTCATAATTATTTAACACTTTACACCAAAAAGACTTTAAGGATTATAAGTTATTTTAGGGAATGCGAAATTGTGGGTTGTTTATAGTTGGCATAGAGGAAATTTTGGTGTGCCATGTTTCAGTTACAAAAAAATTGAAATGAATCTTAATTATTGTTTACAGCACTTTCCTAATGGGCCTATGTTCCCAAAAGTTGTTTTTTTACCTGATTGTCACACTATAAATATTTAATGAACCTACTATACAATACATATACATTACCTAAATAATTTGACGGGACGTAGTTATTCACATAATAACAGCATGGTATTTTCTATGATATCCTTTATATGTTAATTGAGAAAAAATATAACATTATTGTGTAGTCACGTATCACCATGAAAATAAAATTCAGAAGAAAAAATTGGTTGGTTCATCTTAATTTATATTATATTTTTTATTAAATTAACTATCAAACTGATAAATATTGTACGAAAAAATATTTTTTCACTTTCTATAAATAAAAGCTATGAAATTACCTAACATAATTAACGTATATATGACAATTAATGATTATGAATAATAAATATTTGATAACAATTTTTGTATCTTACATTTTTTTTTGTTTAATTTTATGTTCTTAAAATATATTAAACAATCACATTGACGATATAATAAAAATATAGATTGTTTCTTATATGTTATATTTTGAAATTTTTAAAACGACTATAATTTCACTTTGAAAATTTGGAGATCAGTAAATTATTTTTGTTTGTTATAACAAGATACAAATGATCATTAAATTATATTCATATGTATTTTTAATAAATAAATATTTAAATTAAAATATATATATATATATATTTAAACTAACGACTTAAAGCAAGAAAATAAGCTGCGTCAATTTAGTCGTTCAGTTTAAACCCCTTAAAACTATGTGAAAGAGTAAGGTCAAAATAATTCTATTTAGGAAACAATATTAAACTTTTGATTCTAAAACCATTAAAATAGTTCTCGGGATATTAAAGTAAAGTATTTTTAAAAACAAATATAGAACATGTTTTTGTATTAAATATTCACTTGATAACTATATTCCTGTTTTTATAAGTATAAACAAGGTGATAAAAAATTTAAGCTCAAATCGACCAGATTCATCATAAATTCAAAATAGATATTGGTTTACAATTACAATTACTAATGTTCATCGCAACATAAAAATGATTATATAAGAAAATATAAATATATGTATATCAAAAAAATTCAAAACATATACATATTTAATTTTTCAATACTTTATATTATTAATTTTTATTATATAAACTCACCTTGCGCAAAGCGCAGATCATATTCTAGTAAATTTATTATACGGATAGCAAGTTTTAAATTTTTAAATTAAAAAAAAAATTCAAGAAATATTTTTTTTTCTTTTCAGTTACAATTCTTTATAGAAAATCATGTTTCGGTATCATTCCATCCTGACAATAAATTCTATGATATGGATACATATCAAGTTTCCCCCATCTTTAAATTTCTTGCTGATCTCTCTTAAGACAACACATAATGCTCTTGAGACCAACTTAGAAGTTCATGTGTCCAATACTGTAATGGAATTGGACAAAACATTTTGTAAACCTATATTTTCTCCACTGATGGTTATTGAACTCATATTTATTTTATAATGTTGACTCTTTGTAGTTATTGGTACCTGCTTTCCAGTAAGGGATGCATCCTCTCATAAAGCTCAAAATGATGTCGTTTGTTAATTTCATTAAAATTCCTATGCAGATAAAAAAAATTGCACCAACATAGCTAAATATGTACAGCTACCTAACACACACATATCCTAGGCTTCCTGTCCTCACTTGAACCCCAATCTTGGTTTCTTATCCAATACCAAAATATATGGATTTATCATGCAAAATCCACTATACCCATGCTATATGTAAATGTTTCATGACCAAGGATATAATGTTTGGTCAACAAACATTTACATATAGGTATATCACATGGTATAGGGGATCAGCACTATATAAAACGTATTTTTGGTGCTTGGAGAAGAAACCAAGGGCGGGTTTCAAATGGGGAAGGGTAGCTTAGGATTAAGTATGGGTGAGTTAACCGGGCTTCGTAGCCTGGTGGTAATGGAACCTCGGCTGAGGTGCCCGCCACCCAGCTTCGAAACCCGGCCACAGCGATTTTACAACATCCTTACTGCTGGGGCGCTGGACCCCTTCGGGGGATATTTGGGAAAGTGGCTGCCCAGACCCCAGAGATATCAAAAAAAAAAAAAAAAGTATGGGTGAGTTGTCCATACTTGGCTTTTGGTGAAAAAAAAATCATTTGCATAAGGAACCTTAATGAAATTAACAAGGGAAATCATTTTGAGCTTTATGTATCAATATGTTAATGTTTCTTGGCCAAGGTACCTTGATAGAATGCTTGGTCCCTGAGCTTGTAATTTGTATTTACATGACTATTTCTTGGACAGCTAGAATAAAAAAACTATCTTAATCTTTGAGAGTTTTTGTAAGAGAACGAGGATGAGGCTTGGGAAGCACCTATGTTAGCTGTAAAGCCGTATTCAAATACATAGAAACACTGACAGAATCTTTTGAAAAGGATATGGAGGAATAAGATGGTGATGATGCTTTTAAGATGTTTTTGGAAGGAATATGAAAGAAAGCTTGTGAGTAATATATAGAAAGATTTACATCTGAGGTCACTTTTTATCTTTCTTATATCACAATAAGACACTTATTGCTCCTAAAGCACTTTAGCACAAAAGACAACATACTTTTGTCATACAAAATTATGAAACTACCCTTTCTTTTTTTAATTACTTTTGGTATATCTCTTATTTACCACATATGTGTCGACTTAGAAAAATATATTGGGTTCTATTGAATATTTTCTTCGCCTTCTGCCTCTTTATTTCCTTTCTTTTTTCTAGAAAATATGTTCTCACCAGATTTCTTCATCATCATCTCTTCTAGATTTATTATAAAATCCACTTTGTTTTTTTTTTCATGTACGAATCTCTTTTCTCTCTCTCTTTTTCTTCTTTTCTCCTTCTCTCTATTTCTTTGTCGAGGATTTGCTCAGAGATGAATTAACTTGGAAGATGGTATGTGTGTTGCCGAATATGATTACTAATTTGTTGTGTGGTTGTTGCTTTGTTTGAGATTTATGAATTTTTGGTGCTAAGTTTTCTATTTCTCTATCTTTGGTTCTTTTTCACTAAAGACGCTATGTTTCTACTCTTATTTTGTCAAGTAATAGCTGGAAATAATGCAATTTGCCTAGCAAAAAAACTACAAACAATGCATACCAAGTGCTCGACAAAATGCCTGATACCATTGAAGATGTCGATTTACTGTCCTCTTTGTCAAATCTATTGATAAATTGAGCTTAAAATTCTGAGTTCACTCCTGAACACATAGCTAGAAGCTTCCAAACACTACCTCGACAAAAAAAAATTATTGAATAAAAAAACTCAACTTTATCCAAAGAAAATGACGTACACATGTACAATGAGAGGAACATGTACATATGGACAGCTTCATATCCATGATAGCATGCTCATATATCAAATATACCTCTAACAACTAACCATATGTTTGTCTTCATGTCTTTACTAAAAATTTTAGAAGTGCAGAAAAACAAAACTCAAATATTTGCAACCCATATTTTCTGTGTACATATGGACATCTCTACTAGTCAATATGATAACACCACATACGTTTTGTACATGTGTACAACCTTGGATTTATTTGCTTTGTGTACAAGGTTACAACCCACAAAGCTGTGTACAACCCACAAACTACCTAGCATCTAGTGAAATTACAGCATATAAACACTGAAAAGTCATGTGAAATAGAAAATAGAATAGCAGTCTTAAGATTTGTGCCTTGAATTCTTCCAAAATATGGATAAAGTTCACAGATTTGTGCCTTGAATTCTTCCAAAAAATGTACAACTAGATGTACATGTGGATGATGGAAAACATGTAAAAATTGGTGAAAAACATGTACAAACAAGTGTACATCAAGATCATGAAAATATGTACAAATAGGTGTATAATGGAAACTATTTTGCTATCCACAAATGTACACTACATAGATAAAATGCACATGTATAAAATTAATGTACATATGTATACTAAACGGATGTGTACACATGTACATCCCAAAGATAATGTACATACAATATTTTTTTACGGAGTGACAATTTTGTAATAAACTCGTCTTCTTTAAATTAGGGCTTTCCATTTTTTCTGCAACTCATATCGGAACCGCCATTGATTTTCTTTATGATATCTTTAATTTTTTGACGATTTCACTTTTAAAACTTACAAATTTTGTATAAATTAACCGTTGATAATCAAAAGACAAGCAAAACACAAGTTTTTAAATAGGTCGATTAAAAATCAGTGGTTTCAAACTCGTGTTGGTTATGAAGCAGAAATCTGGCCAAACTACAACATAGATCTGTTTTTTTGGTTAGGAGATTTTCCAGAAATTAAAAGCTTGCCCATGGAAAACCAATTTCTTCTCATAGCCATCTCTTGTCACGTATAAGGTTTAATTCCTGGAAAAAAGAGAGAGAAATGAGTTGTTTTAGAGATAAGTTGTTTAAAAAAAAAGAAATAAGTTGAGGTTGAGGGTAGTGTGGTATTTCACCACTCAAAAAGTGCTTGTGTAGTGGAAAGTGACTCAGAGTGAAACCAAAAGTCAGAAAGTGATCTAAACTGTAAATCACTATATATATAT
>OVBX01003711.1:0-16168 GCA_900406325.1 Erucastrum elatum | reverse complement strand
AGGAGAGAGTTGATGGCTGGAAAATGAAGCAGGAGAAGAATAATGGTCCTGTGAGCACCCAGGCTGCTTCTGAAAGAGGTGGAGGAGATATTGATGCCAGTACAGATATCCTCGCAGATGAGGCTTTGCTGTGAGTTCTTGTTTCTCTTTATCTCGTTTGAATCTGTGATTGCATAATCTAAGCAAGCACATTTCCTATTAAGCAGTGTCTTGATGCTTATTTTCCAATTTTTGTTGTTTTGTACAGGAATGACGAAGCGAGACAGCCTCTGTCAAGGAAAGTTTCGATTCCTTCATCAAGGATCAATCCTTACCGAATGGTTATTATGTTGCGGCTTGTTATTCTGTGTCTCTTCTTGCACTACCGTATAACAAATCCAGTGCCGAATGCCTTTACCCTGTGGCTGATTTCAGTGATATGTGAGATCTGGTTTGCCATATCTTGGATTTTGGATCAGTTTCCCAAATGGTTTCCTGTGAACCGTGAAACCTACCTCGACAGGCTTGCCTTAAGGTATGTTCTGTTTCCCTATTCTTCTGAGGCAATTACTCAAAAGGTTTGACTGACTATACTATTTCCCATTATAATCTGGTCATGCTCAATTTTGTGACAGATATGATCGTGAAGGCGAGCCTTCACAGTTAGCGGCTGTGGACATTTTCGTGAGTACTGTTGACCCCTTGAAGGAGCCACCCCTTGTCACAGCCAACACAGTGCTCTCTATTTTGGCTGTTGACTACCCGGTTGACAAGGTGTCCTGTTATGTTTCTGATGATGGTGCTGCTATGTTATCGTTTGAAGCACTTGCAGAAACATCAGAGTTTGCTCGGAAATGGGTACCGTTCTGCAAGAAATATAGCATTGAGCCTCGCGCGCCAGAATGGTATTTTGCTGCGAAAATAGATTACTTGAAGGATAAAGTTCAGACATCATTTGTCAAAGATCGTAGAGCTATGAAGGTAAATTTGTAGTTTTAGTTATGTAGTCACACGCATTATTATTTTAGTATATGATATATTGACCTTTTGTTTTCTTGCAGAGGGAATATGAGGAATTCAAGATCCGGNCTGGATCAGTTTCCCAAATGGTTTCCTGTGAACCGTGAAACCTACCTCGACAGGCTTGCCTTAAGGTATGTTCTGTTTCCCTATCTTCTGAGGCAATTAATTACTCAAAAGGTTTGACTGCCTATACTATTTCCCATTATAATCTGGTAATGCTCAATTTTGGAACAGATATGATCGTGAAGGTGAGCCTTCACAGTTAGCGGCCGTGGACATTTTCGTGAGTACTGTTGACCCCTTGAAGGAGCCACCCCTTGTGACAGCCAACACGGTGCTCTCTATTTTGGCTGTTGACTACCCGGTTGACAAGGTGTCTTGCTATGTTTCTGATGATGGTGCTGCTATGTTATCATTTGAAGCACTTGCAGAAACATCAGAATTTGCTCGTAAATGGGTGCCATTCTGCAAGAAATATAGCATTGAGCCTCGCGCGCCAGAATGGTATTTTGCTGCGAAAATAGATTACTTGAAGGATAAAGTCCAGACATCTTTTGTCAAAGATCGTAGAGCTATGAAGGTAGTTTGTTGTTTTAGTCATGCAGGCACCCTCATTGTCGTTTTAGTGTACGCTGTATTGAGCTTTTATTTTCTTGCAGAGGGAATATGAGGAATTCAAGATCCGAATCAATGCACTTGTTTCCAAGGCCCTAAAATGTCCTGAAGAAGGGTGGGTTATGCAAGATGGCACACCATGGCCTGGAAATAATACAAGGGACCATCCAGGAATGATCCAGGTATTTTAAGAAAGGAAATCTAGTATTCTCTCTCTCTCTCTCTCTCTCTGTTTCTGGAAGTTCATTAGTGAAGTAGCATTTGTTGAATGCAGGTTTTCTTAGGGCAAAATGGTGGACTTGATGCAGAAGGCAATGAGCTTCCGCGTTTGGTGTATGTTTCTCGAGAGAAGCGACCAGGTTTCCAGCACCACAAAAAGGCTGGTGCTATGAATGCACTTGTACGTTTCTGATCTCGGTTTTTTTCGACTTCTCTGTTTTTGATCAATGTTTGCTAGTCTAATCGGGGTACTCTACAAATGGACAGGTTAGAGTTGCAGCAGTCCTTACCAATGGACCTTTCATCTTGAATCTTGATTGTGATCACTACATCAATAACAGCAAGGCCTTGAGAGAAGCAATGTGCTTCCTGATGGACCCAAACCTAGGAAAGCAAGTATGTTATGTCNCAAAATGGTGGACTTGATGCAGAAGGCAATGAGCTTCCGCGTTTGGTGTATGTTTCTCGAGAAAAGCGACCAGGTTTCCAGCACCACAAAAAGGCTGGTGCTATGAATGCACTTGTACGTTTCTGATCTCGTTTTTTTCGACTTCTTTGTTCTTTGAACAATGTTTGTTAGTCTAATCGGGGTACTTTACAAATGAGCAGGTTAGAGTTGCAGCAGTCCTTACCAATGGACCTTTCATCTTAAATCTTGATTGTGATCACTACATCAATAACAGCAAGGCCTTGAGAGAAGCAATGTGCTTCCTGATGGACCCAAACCTAGGAAAGCAAGTTTGTTATGTTNGACCCAAACCTAGGAAAGCAAGTATGTTATGTCCAGTTCCCACAAAGATTCGATGGTATCGACAAGAACGATAGATATGCTAATCGTAATACCGTTTTCTTCGATGTAAGTCGCATTTACCTATACTTGCGTCTAACTTTTCTTCTGTCAAATTGGTTTCAGAACATTTAGTTTATTGATTCTTATTGTGATTTGTCGTTCGTATGTTTTGCAGATTAACTTGAGAGGTTTAGATGGGATTCAAGGACCTGTGTACGTGGGAACTGGGTGCGTTTTCAACAGAACAGCATTATATGGCTATGAACCCCCGATAAAAGTTAAACACAAGAAGCCAAGTCTCTTATCTAAGCTCTGTGGTGGATCAAGAAAGAAGAATTCCAAATCTAAGAAAGACTCANATTTGTCGTTCGTATGTTTTGCAGATTAACTTGAGAGGTTTAGATGGGATTCAAGGACCTGTATACGTGGGAACTGGGTGCGTTTTCAACAGAACAGCATTATATGGCTATGAACCCCCAATAAAAGTTAAACACAAGAAGCCAAGTCTCTTATCTAAGCTCTGTGGTGGATCAAGAAAGAAGAATTCCAAATCTAAGAAAGACTCAGACAAAAGTAAATCGGGCAGGCATACTGACTCAACTGTTCCTGTATTCAACCTCGATGACATAGAGGAGGGAGTTGAAGGTACACCTCTTTTTATTTCTTCTTTGTCTTCTAGTTAAATCCATAGGTTAGTGTTGAGATTTTGACCCAGGGGAGGAGTTATCTTCAGATAATTGCAAAATGCTTACAATTTTTAAATAGTTCCCAGATTAGGTAACCTCATCATATCCTAATAATTNCAACCTCGATGACATAGAGGAGGGAGTTGAAGGTACACCTCTTTTTATTTCTTCTTTGTCTTTCTAGTTAAATCCATAGGTTAGTGTTGAGATTTTGACCCAGGGGAGGAGTATCTTCAGATAATTGCAAAATACTTAACAATTTTTAAATAGTTCCCAGATTAGGTAACCTCATCACATATCCTAATAATGACATTTGTAAAACTCAGGTGCTGGTTTTGACGATGAAAAGGCGCTCCTGATGTCACAAATGAGCCTGGAGAAGCGCTTTGGAATGTCTGCTGTTTTTGTTGCTTCGACCCTAATGGAAAACGGAGGCGTTCCTCCTACAGAAACTCCTGAAAACCTTCTCAAAGAGGCTATCCATGTCATCAGTTGTGGTTACGAGGATAAGTCAGATTGGGGAATGGAGGTATTTTTCTCATTTTAACACCTAACATGAAACTGCAATGTTCTGAGATTACCTACTTTGGCACTCACTCTGTTTATCTTATGTGCCATCTTTCTTCAGATTGGATGGATCTATGGTTCTGTGACAGAAGATATTCTGACTGGGTTCAAAATGCATGCCCGTGGATGGAGATCCATTTACTGTATGCCCAAACTTCCGGCTTTCAAGGGGTCAGCTCCTATCAATCTTTCAGATCGTCTGAACCAAGTGCTGAGGTGGGCTCTAGGTTCAGTTGAGATTCTCTTCAGTCGGCATTGTCCTATATGGTATGGTTACAGTGGAAGGCTGAAGTTTCTGGAGAGGTTTGCATATGTGAACACCACCATCTACCCACTCACCTCCGTCCCTCTTCTCTTGTATTGCACATTGCCCGCCGTTTGTCTCTTCACCAACCAGTTCATCATCCCCCAGGTTCGACACCTCTCTCTTTTGAACATACTCTAATTACAACGTTCAAAAACTTATGAACTGTTGTTCCCTCATTTGCAGATTAGTAACATTGCAAGTATATGGTTTCTGTCTCTCTTTCTGTCTATTTTCGCCACGGGTATACTGGAAATGAGGTGGAGTGGCGTAGGCATAGACGAATGGTGGAGAAACGAGCAGTTCTGGGTCATCGGTGGAGTATCAGCTCACTTGTTCGCCGTGTTTCAAGGTCTCCTCAAAGTCCTAGCCGGTATCGACACAAACTTCACAGTCACGTCGAAAGCATCAGACGAAGACGGAGACTTCGCGGAGCTCTACTTGTTCAAATGGACGACGCTTCTGATTCCGCCGACGACGCTCCTCATTGTGAACCTCGTGGGAGTAGTTGCGGGATTCTCGTATGCCATTAACAGTGGGTACCAGTCATGGGGACCACTCTTTGGTAAGCTGTTCTTTGCGTTTTGGGTGATTGTTCACTTGTACCCTTTCCTCAAGGGTTTGATGGGGAGACAGAACAGGACTCCTACTATTGTCGTGGTCTGGTCTGTTCTCTTGGCTTCCATCTTCTCCTTGTTGTGGGTTAGGATCGATCCCTTCACTAAGAGAGTAACTGGCCCGGACATCCTGGAATGTGGAATCAACTGTTGAGAGGTGAAGAATAATCTTCTTTTTGGGTTTAAAAAGTGACAGAAAATATTATAATCTTATTGTTTTATTTGTTAACGTTTTATTTATGTTCTTGTGTGTATTGTCTGTTCTTATGTCGTATTTTCATGTGTAGAATATTTTACTCTAGTTACTTTGAAAGATTATAATGTCAAATCGAATATTTTGTTAATGACGAAGATGCAAGAAAATCATAATGTTTAAACTTTAATCACATTGTGTTATGAATGATTAACTTTTTTTTTCTTTTGTGATGGTTAACTTGATGATTATGCAACTAACCATCAATGCTACATTAGACTAATAAGTAATAAGCGATATCTAGCTGAGACTCATCACAAAACTCGATGTTTGTTCTTACTACCAAACTCAGAAACGTGAGCAATGCTTGGTTTAGGTTCTTTCTTTAACACTGATGCTTAATACTATTCTCAAGAGCCATTGGAGGCTTTTATGTAATCAGGCATGTCTGGTTATGTTGATTTGTTGGTGTACAAGAACTCTTTTGTAATCGATTCGCAATAACCGAACCAGGCTTTTAAATTAGTGGGGATGTGACCGACAAACAGCTTATGACTTTTAAATCGTACTAAATCTATGGGTTGACTTTTTATGATTCTAGTCAAAGTACTACTTCTCCAAAAACGGCGTCGTTGAAGGCATTAGAAAAAAGGAATTTACAACTCTAGATGATCTCGTCCTGTCTACCTAATCCTACTCCTCTTGTTAATTTGATAACAAGGAGAAGCTCAAACACACAATAAAAGATTGCCCTATAAAAACCCTTGGTTCGTGATCAAATTCTCTTCTCATACATCAACATAGTGATTCCATAATGTAAGTTAATCTCTTCTCTTTTGATGTTTTGCGTTATTTTTTGTCTCTCTACTGTAATATTATTTGACTTTATTTGGTTGCTTTATTGATTAGCTTCTTTAGTTCTGCCAACGATTGCCCTAACTTCTTTACTTGAGGTTTACGGAACTTAGGGTTTTTCTAGGGCTTTCAGAGACGGAGTTGATTTTGGGATTTTTTTTATTATAAATACGTGATACTAAAACTTACTTGAGGTTCTGTCTCTTCTTCGGTTTCTTCTGCAGTTAGGGTTGAAAAAATAAAGCAATGAGCACGATGATCTTCTCCACAATCCGTGGAATAGGATCGTTCTTAAAATCCAAAACTTACGATCAACCAATAGATGAAGCCGCCACGGGTGACAGAAAGGTATTATCAGTGTCCTGGAACCAAGACTGGAGCGGTTTCATCGTCGGAACAGAACAAGGCTTCAACGTGTATAGCTGCAACCCATTCAAAGTAAGCATCAACCGTGAAACACACAAATCCGGCTTCAAGATCGTGGAGATGCTCTTCCTCTCAAACCTCTTCGCTCTCGTCGGCAACGGTTACAGCAACTCGGAGTATCCTCCTAACAAAGTCTTCATCTGGAACGATCATACGAACAGCTTCTTCTGCGAACTCGGTTTTAAATCGCATGTCCTGGCGGTGAAGCTGAGGAGAGAACACATTGTGGTTGTTCTTGAGAGAAGCGTCTACGTCTACAGCTTCACTAATCTCAAGATTAAGGATATTATCGAAACCGTTATGAATCCTAGAGGACTCTGTTGCGTCTCTCAAGCTGAGGCTAAAGCGGTTCTGGCTTGCCCCGGGCTACACCCGGGGCAAGTTCAGGTCCGTGACTTGAAAAGGAATATAGTCAAAGTAATCAAAGCGCATGATTCTGATATTGCTTGCATGAGTTTGACTCTTGATGGAAGTTTGCTAGCTACAGCTAGTACTAAAGGAACACTAATCAGGATCTTTAACTCCCTTGACGGTACTCTCTTACAAGAGGTAACTAACTAACCCTTATTATGTTATAAGTTATGTGGTTTTGGTTAGTGTCATATATGTTTTGGTTTCTGTTGTGTAGTTTAGAAGAGGCATGGAAAGAGCAGAGATCTATAGCGTTGCAATCTCTTCTAATATGAAATGGGTGGCTGCGTCAAGTGAGAAAGGGACTCTCCATGTGTTTCATCTCAGACCTGACATTCTTAGTTCACCAAAAAACATCGATCACGCTTCATCATTGTCATTAATAAAAGGTAAAAGTGATCATCAAGAGTGCTCGTTGAAAAATATTTAATTATATAATTTTTTGACGTTAGATTTTGTGAAACGTTTTTTGTAGGGATCCTGCCAATATATTCATACGGCAATGACCGGTCGTTTGCTCAGTTCTCGTTGCCGGTTTCCACCAAGTTTATTGTAGGTTTTGGACCAGAGAACACAGTTCTACTCGTAGGCATTGATGGAAGGTAAAATTATTTAGCTTCACTGGTTTCTAGCTATATATTGGCTCTTACTTTTAGATCTGAATGTTGTTTTTTTATTGATGTGATGGTCGGAAAATGTGAAGTTTCCGAAGATGCAGGTTTGATGGAGAAGGAGGGCAGATGGTGGAGTTGGAACACAAATGCTTCTTCTCCTTACCTCAAAGAGAGGACGCAACGGTTTTGGTGTGACCAATACAGCAAAAATTTCTTCTTCTCTTTTTCTAAATTTTGGTCTTAGGGATTATAAATGTTGATTGCTTAGAAATATACTGTACTATAAAAGCCTTAAACGAAAGCAAACTGAAGTGCTATCAACTAACCAGTTGCCCCTTGGTGAAAGTCATCTTGTGTCTGTATTCTTTCCAATAAACTCCTTCACCTTCATTAAATCACATTGCATTGGCCAATGAGTGGAAACACTTTTGAGCTGATCTAATAGGATCATGACAACTAGACTACTATCATCAGGCCCGGAGGATCTTGCATAAGACCAAATACAGAATTAAATTTGGTTTCATAAAATTTTGAGGCCATATTTGACAGATAAGCTATAGTTTACTGGACAAGGCTGGCTAATCACATGGTGGGTGAGCAAGGCGAGACTCACGTAAATCCCGAACACAACATGAATGAATTAGATTATTTTGTCTAACCAATTTTAACAAGATTGGTAAGAGTAGAGGTTGTGGAAGTCCACGTTGCACATGTGGTGAAATGCATAAACGCATAACGCCGAAACAATGTACTGTTAGAAAGAATATGTTACAGATCTAACAAAATCTATTTTATATATAGAAATTTACAACACGCACAAGGGGCCACAATGCAACATTCCTGTCCATCCACGTTAACTCTCACCACCACTACCTCCTCTTCTTTTCTTATCCAATCCACACACCTTCTTTCAGCCTTCCAATGTCATTTACTTGTGTTATTTTATTTTTATATATATAATAAATAATAACACGTCAAGAAAGTAACAACATTTGGTCACATTCACAAAACATGTATCATCAAATATATTTTATCGATTTGATGCGAAAGAAATGTAATGATATTGATCTCTATCGTGTCCGAAACCATATCACATTAGTACCATACAAACATGACCCGATCAAAGTATCTCAATTCGAAAAAGCTTTTCTACCCCGCGTCCCCAAACCAAACATGACCCGAACAAAGCCGGATTAAACTAAACCGGGAACTGTACTGAAAGTCTCAAGAATTGTAGTAACACTAGTTGTGGAACTAGAATCTGTTTCTACCTTATGTAATACTAATGTCTTTCCCATCCGAAAGTTATTCACCATTCTAAAAAGCTATTTACGCGGCCCGTTTTGACCAATTCCTGTTGTTCATTCCAGGTCTCTTGAGTTGCGGTTTCTGAGTAGCACTACTACCTTGCTTAGGGATCGTCTCAAGTACTTGTATTGTTCGCTGCTTCTTAGCTGTTGGCAAGATCACACACATTTTCTTTCCTTATAAGTTTCTTGCTTTGAAGAATGTATTTAAAAAGTTGAAACAACAAAAAACGAAAAGAAAAGAGAAACAAACCGTTGTCATGGTGTTGGTAGCTCTCTTGAAGTTTCCTCTTAGCAAACTCAAACTTTGCGTCTGCATCAAGACCTTTATGTTTCTGACAGGGACAATAAAGAACAAAACAGTCAACTACATGTCCAAGATTGTGACTAAAAGACAAAAGGTTTTGTTGCCAACACTCACTTCTTGTGGAGGTCCTGGAGCTCTCCGCTTATGTTCTGTAGAAAGCGGTTTACTCCTCTGGATCATGGGTTTGTGAACAGATCCCACTTGGTTCTTGAACCTTTGTTCTGTATTTTGCTGTAGAGGTCTCCTAGTTCCATCAGCTGATGATAATGGCTTGATAGATCTAATAGGAGCGTCTTGTATCCTCATTTGTCCCTCAGGTCTTCTCTTCTGTGGTCTTCTTTCGTGTTCTCGACTTGTGTTGTATTCTCCAGAGTTGCAAGGATCTGAAAACAAACATCCCCCATGGAAAATCAATCAACCAAATATATATAGCTAATACATGGTGTATATCAAACAAACAAACAAACAAGAGTACAGTTCTCTATCAGAAAAAAAAAAACTTACTTCCATCAAAGTCCAAGGAATCAAAGAAATCTCCATTTAACATTCCAAAACCGTTAGCTTCCGGTGTAAAGATATCAACACCATACGGAAGTGACGGAAACTCATCTTCTTCTTCATCAACTACAGATGGATTTGCAGACTCCGGTGTATCTTGAGCACCTGTTTCTAAAAAAACAAGAAAATTAGAAACAAAGACTATGGATTCATTTCAAGAAACCAATAAAACTATTAAGACGTGAATTCCCACTAAGCGAGACAGAGAGAGTGTAATGTACCATCAATATCCTTTGTGGTGTTCACCCACTGATCAACAAGTTCCTTCCACTCTCTGCATCAAAATAAGAAAATTAAATGCAATATTCAAAATGTAAAGAAGTGTCAATCTTTATGAAAGAATCAAAACTCATACGCAATCAGAGACTTTGCGAGTTGACGTATCTGATCAGAACCATGTTTCCTCAGGCCATTAACAGCCTTTCCGATCTCAGTACTCTGCGAGAATAACCTTTAAGTTCACTCACACTTCATACAAACAACAACAACTTCATACACTAACCAACCTTGAGGACATCCACATCCAAAGACATCAACTTCAACTTTCTCAAAGACTCAAGTATCACCGAGTGTGGCTGCACACACAAAAAGAAGAAACAATCAAGCTTCCATTAACAGAGCTATTCAATAGAAAATTTAGAATTAAAAACACAAACCTCGTCGTCTTTGTTGAGCAAGATCTCTTTGATCCTAACAACTTCCTTAGAAACCATAGAAAACTCTTCAATGGCATCGCTCAAAGCCTCAGCTTCATAATTATTGCTAACAATCTGATTGTTATCTCCTCTGCTACTATTAGCTTTGCTCTCTTTACTACCACCACCATCAACGGCTTCGTCTTCTTCTCCGGGAAGAGATAGCTCGCGGTGGTGGTGATGGTGGCAACCGGTGCAGCAGCGAGTGGAGAAGAGAAGCTCAGCGATTTTGTCTCTTCTCGATTTGAATTTGTTCGGACAATCAGCCGCAGCAACCATGATGGCGTGATCGATGATCTCGAATATATCGGAATCTCCTCGCCGGAAATACTCTCTCCACCTATCTAACGACGCTGCTGCTGGTGGTTTCATATTCAAAGGTTGTGAATTTAGGTGATGATTAAAAGAAATGATCAAAAGGATATTGTTTGGTAGTTCTGTGGATTTTCTTTTTCCGAATCTGACAGAACTTTCCCGGAAAGCTTAGAAAAAGCTTTTTTTTTTCTCGAGAAAAAATAGAAAATGCAACGCAGAGAGAGAATGAGAAAACCAAAGAGGACACAACACGAAAACAGTGTTTGGTTACGTTGTCTGATCTACAAAAAAAGCACAATTGCTTTAACCAGACATGGCACAATCAATTCTACAAGAAAGCTCCTTCTTTTCTTTTTCTGCTTGTTTCGTTTCTTTCTTTGAAGATTTGAAGAGAGAGAAATTAGAATCTTTGTTTTTATTATTACCGAAGTCTCTGTATATCTGTTTGGTAATAAATTTGATTATTTTATTTGTTTAAGGTGGATTTACTTTACTTTACGGCTTTCACCTGACTTGGTCGGTCTTATTTGGCTTTTCATTATTTTAAAAGAATAAAATAAATTATTTATTTCATTTTCTTCTCTTTTTTTTTTCTCTTGCACATGCGTTGTACTTGAACGTCGACACAAGTTAGTGAACAAAGGTCGAGCTAGTTTAAGCCTACACTTTTCAACATAATTATTGATGGAGTAGGAGTACTATATTACGTTCGAAAATGTCAAAAGGTAGCACATCTTACGAATATATATTAGATTCTTTCGATTGGAAATCTGGGAATGGTTTCCAACTAATGCTCATTACCCTCGCAACTGTCTAATATCATGAAGTCATCGACTTTTTTGAACCATATCGTTAGTTGTGTAGCTATGCTGTTTTCTTTTTTTCCTTTTACAACAGAATTCTAAGCCACAACTTTAGATCGATAGTTTTTTTTTTGCTAAAAACTTTAGATCGATGTTTTTTTTTTTGCTCAAAACTTTAGATCGATAGTTATATTTAAGACTCCAGTACAATCCACCCATGGTAAAATTTATGCAGATTATTTACTAAAGAATACTATGCCAGTGTGCCACCAGTTGTATTATAAAAATGAGAATGCTATAACATTTATTAAAGATATATTTGAACAAAATTGTAGGTAAAGTTTGACATAAAATCAAAATCATGGACTATTAATAAACCTGGTTTTGTTTGGAACGTAGAAAAAAAAGTTTCGTAATGTTGAAAATTCTAATAAAATCCACCAGAAAATATTATTTGATTTTATGATATACATGATAAAACAACGAAGTTGTAATATCAGCCAATTGGAATTTAGAGGTGGAGACAGACAAGTCGGAGGCGTCCTTCGTTCACCTTCAAACGCGTGAAAACCCTTTTGACTCACGATCCTGTCACAAGACTCACAAGTCACAACCTATAAAATGACATATGTTGATTAGCCAACACGTCAGCAGATATAGTGGCTTACTTTCTAGGTGGACCCATTGAAATTAGTGGCAATTTTGTCTGAATAACCTAATAACTACACCAAACATAATAACCAATGCAATTAATACTGGCACTTTTGAAACTGTGATTTTCATTTGTTTAGATCGCGACTCACGTTTTCATAGTTGAATCTGATGAACTTATGAGTGTGATTTCATGTTAGTAACTTTAGATAGTCCAAAATAACATACAACCATCCAATCGGTTGAATCAAATATATTTGTATGATACTGATAAAGCTGAAGTGAATGTATATAATATTTTATGTTCTTAAAACACACACAAATGGGTACCTGATACTAAACGATATAACTTGGCTTTATTGTGTAGCAAAGATGGAAATCATTAAATTGGATGGAAAATACTACAACAATCTGGATACCACACATGACACAACATCAAAATGTGGATGGCTACAAACAGTGTCACATTTATTTGCTCTCTCGTGTGCATTAATGCTCCCTCGAATGTCGTTTTATTATTGTGTTTTACTAATTCTAAGTACATTTTATCATTATATCTTACTACTCCCGTTTCTAAATGATACATAATTTAAAATTTTCACATTTTTTAATGAAATATATTTAAACTTAATTATAAATGCATAGTTTTCTTTAATTTTGTATTTTCTATATTTTCAAGCCAATGTAATTTTATAAAATGCAATCAATGTTTTTGAATTTCATAATTTTTGTTATAAATTGATAAAAATTGCATTGAAAATCTAAAATTATATATTCGAAATAATTTTTTTCTCTAGAATATACATATTTTGAAACGGAATGAGTATTGTTTAAAGAATGTGTTTATTTAATACAAAAAAATAAAAATTAATATGTCGTGAGATATTGACACGAACAGCAAATGTATTGTGTTTTTTAGCAGTTGTTATATTTCATTTTTTCACAAAAGTAACGTTTTAAGAAAATAAAAGATATACAATTATGAAGAATCTTATAAGAAAAAGATATACAATTAACAAAAATTCTAAATGCACGACTGTTATACTTTTTCATATTTAGTTTTTTTTGGGGTAAATTTGTTGATAAGCTTGAATAACTTGGCTTCTAAGTTATCTACTTTCCTATTAGTATTTGGTTTTATGAAATAAGGAAAGTCCTAGTGTCAAAGTGTTTAGGACACTCGTGAGATATATATATATGTGGTTATGTCGATGGACAGAACATAACTTGTGATTGTGATCTTAAGAAGCATTGATTGAGTTGTGGTCAAGCTTTTGATTATTTGAATAAGAGAAGGACTTCTTATTATACATCTCTTGTGGTTCTATAAAATTTTCATCTTTAGTTTTTTGGATATTATAACTGATAAAAATGATCAACTATACACACATATAACTAATATACAAATCACAACAAATTATAAAATTATTCCATCTACTTTAGTGCGGAGTGATAAAAACGTGTTTAGCAAATCAATTTTTTTAAAAAAAAAAAAATTGATCAAAAATATCATTGTATTTTTTCCGTATATCTAGTATTCTGACTGTGAAAACATTATCACAATCTCGTATCTACAACGCGGATTACACAATACAACATTAACGGTTTTGACTCTTTGAACATTGGAAACGAGTTTCTGGAGACGTCAAGTAAACGAGAAGTACATTTCGAAACAAACCTTTTATTCATGTGTATATTACTAAAATTGCCACTCGTTGTAACACTAAACCTAGAGGCTTTATTAAGGGTATCTTTGTATTAAAGTAACAATAGACAAACCATATGGTCGTGGCTATCTTCTATATATTAAACTATAAGCTTGGTTTTACATACTCTACGATTAACTATAACCATTATGATTTTAATTTAGTTAAGAAAATAAACGAGACGGCGAAGGACTCGATGGCAATTGAAGACTAGCTAGTTTCCACAGATTCTTTTGATTTTGGCTGGCATCTTCGGATTGATTGTAGGTAAAATCTGGATCTTCTTCTCCATTTAGAAAAGGAATAGTCGTGTTTGAGGTTTCAATCAAGCAGATCTTAAAAAGATTTTTGGAATCGAGTTATTTATTTGTCTTGGTCGATCGTCATTGCGAATAATAAAAAGCTCGTGTTTGTGTTTGATACTATACTTTTGGGCAATGCCTTTCCTATCATTGAAATGGTATTAGTGTATGGGTATTTTTTTTCTTATAAACGGTTTGAAAGGATTAATACATTCAGTAAAATTAGTACAAATGTGGTGTCATCTGTAAATGAGATTTATTATGTCGTTGATCATTGGGCACAATACGTTGTCAAGTAGAAAAATTGTGTACTCATTTGCACATGTCTGTCTGTCAGTTGTATCATCACTGGTTTCCAAGGTTCTTTTAGGTTTTCGTTAAGTACTCGAATGACTTTTGGTTAGCTACTTAATTAGATTCTTAGATTTTTTCTTTGTCATCAGATTTTTTCACCAACGAAAAATTAATCATGAATAACATTTACTTATTAATTTAGGTTTTATGGTTAGCTGTTGGTTTTGCAGCTTAGACCTCGTAATCGTATCAAGCGTCTCAACGTCAGAGGAATTGATGGCGAAGATCCGCAGCATTAGATCTACGATGATCTTCTGTCTTCTTCTGAGCCTTCCAGTCATTATAATTCTCTTTATAATCATTCTAATTCTCGTATTTAAGTGTTTCAGAAGCCGCCAGAACCGGAAGGTGCACCCTTTTCCTTCCGAAGATACCGTTAATGCTTAGCTTTCTCGGAGCCTAAGCAATACTGGACAATACAATGTGGTCTTTAAAAACTTTAAAAATATGCGTGCAAGTTCTAAACTTCTGTTTCCAATATTATGGTAGTATATGTTTTCATCTGGTGTGTGTGTGTTCTTTTTAATTTATAAATGTCGTTAAAAACTTCTATGTATTTGAACTGCTGGCGAGGCAGGTTTAAGTTTGCAATTAATCATTATCTAAGTGGTGCCATTCTACATTTTTTTTCGGAAGCCAAAGTTAAACTTGTTCGAATAAAAATAAAAATCAGAGCCCTCAATTGTTCAGTGTCTTCCACGATTAATTTCTCTAGTACATCAGAAAACCTAATCCCATTTTTCTTGAATTCTTCTTCTATGGCCTTTTCTCCATCTTCCTATCCGAATCGAAAATCCTTCAAGAACTTGTACGCCATCGATCCCTAAATCCGTAGTTTGAAAATTAATCGAGGTAAACTCTCCTGTCCCTTCTCTAACTATTATGTCGTTCACAACTTAACCCTAAATCGATTTTATAATTCGAAATGCAGTTCAGGTGGAGAACAAAGCTGACAGTTTATAACAGTCAACAAGTGGTTCTACACAATCTAAAGATAACCAGTTCCATTCCCTATTTAAACTAATCTGGGTATACTAATTAATACTTACATTTTTTTAGAACTTTGCACTGCTTCGATGTTACTTATTTCTTGCATTAATCCTTTTGATTTGAGTAGTACAGCGGCACATGTTAACTCCTGTGAATGCTGCGATAAAGAAACATAACTAAGATAACTGAATCACAAATCATTTAAATATAGAATTAATAGTTCTGATTGAGAAGATCAGAGCTCGTATTGGCTCCTGGACATCCCGACTCCTATCTTTTGCCGGCAGACTGCAATTGATTGGTTCTGTGATTCATAGTCTCACAAACTTCTGGATATCGGCTTTTAAACTGCCAAGAAAGTCTATCCAAGAGATTGACAGTCTTTGTGCAGCGTTTCTGTGGTCAGGTGCTGATCTGAATACACATAAAGCAAAGGTTAGTTGGAAGGATTGCTGTAAGCCAAAAGATGAAGGAGGCTTGGGACTGCGATTTCTTGAGGAAGCAAACCAGGTCTCTTGTCTGAAATTGGTGTGGCGTATCCTATCTTCAAAAAATTCTCTTTGGATGAAATGGGTGAACCGTTATCTAATCCGTAAGGGATCTTTCTGGTCAGTAAAAGATAGTAGCTCTCTTGGCTCGTGGATGTGGAAGAAGCTATTAAAGTGCAGAGAAGTTGCTGCTGTGTTTTCGAAGAGTAAAGTACAGAATGGTACATCTACGTCTTTCTGGTTTGATGACTGGTCAGAACTGGGATGTCTAATGGATAGAACATGAGCTGGTGGACCTCTGAATATGGGCATTCGACTCTATGATACAGTTACTACAGCAATCCAAAAGCACAAGAGAAGAAGACACCGTGTGGAGCTTTATAACCTCATTGA
>OVBX01003710.1:0-16177 GCA_900406325.1 Erucastrum elatum | reverse complement strand
TTATGATATTTTTATTAGGTTTACAGATAATAATATAAAATTATTGGATTAAATATTTTATTATATTCAAATGAATATTTATTTATGTTTTTACAAACTATATTTTTGTATTCAATTGGTGACAACTTGTCCTGTGAGAATGCTGTTAAAGGTTGAGGACTTGGGTTCGAGTCTCACCAACAACCTAATTATGGAGATAGTGAGATCTCATAATGGAGGGGTTGGGGTCGGTGCGCTGCAGCGCTGTGAGCCTGGGGTCCATGGACGGATATTCCACGGGACGGGTTGTCACAATAAAAAGCCGATTAAACTAAAAAATTAACTCGATTAAACTGTATAAACACAAACAAAACCAAACTAAGCCGAACTAAAACCAAAACGAACACAAACCAAACCGAAGTAAAACCAAATCAAACCGAACACAGACTAATTTGAGTTGACTTTAGTAAAGGTTTTAGTAGACCCAAATAAATCAAACCAAACCGAACTCGTAATTAAACCGAAATATCCACCTCTAATTTAAAATCTCGTCCGTATGGCGGGCCAACCCTAGTTTCTTATAAAGAGATTACATATTAAACTTACTGGCTGAGCAACACTACAAAAGGTAAAAAGTGTGAAATTTTGATAAATTTGGAGTTGTGATCCAATTAGAAAAGAGAAAAAAAAATATATATATATATATATAAGTAATGACTATTTGTTGATTTTTTTAAAAAAATGAAACTACGAGCTGTGCATAAGTTTTGATTAATAGTGATTAATTACATTTTTCATGAGAATACAAATATGTCAAATAAAACTATTTAGATTACACTTTTAATAACCTTTTTATTAATCTGCATCTTCATCATCCTATATAGACAGTAAGAAAATAAAATTCCCTTGTAATCCTAAGACAACCTCTTTCAAGCATTTTAAACTTAATATAAATTTGTTTTTTTATAAATTAATCATAAGATATTTTATGTCTTATTTATAAATGTATTTGTCGGAATCTGGGCGTAGCCCGGAAAAACCATCTAGTTTTTGTAAATACTAACGATGGGCTTGAGGATGTCACAAGTTCTTCGCTGATTTTGTGGATAACAAATAATTATATAAATTAATTTATTATAATAATTCTATAGTTTGGAAAACATATAGCCAATTGAAATAAACAAATAACCTTTCGCCGCGGAACTTCCACTGAACAAAAGTAATCCACCACATTACCAACTGCCGAGCAACTAAAGACTGGTACATCAACTTGAACTACCGCTGACTAGACACAACACATCGTCTTCGTACCGTGTGCCTAGTTTGGTGTGATATAGAACGGTACGACTATTTCAAATACTATCCAACAAATTATTTTCTAAACCGCATTATGTTTTCTTTTTGCTTAAATCCGCATTATGATCTTCATTGGAAATAATACTAAGCGGAAGAAAACAACGTGATGATGGGGATTGGGCCTGTCAACTTCATCTGTAGCTGCCATTGGGCTCTAATGAAATACAATGGTTGACAAAAAACGAACAACACTATGGAAAGAACCACAACCATTTAAATTGACCGTTAATGTAAACACACACAACACCGAAAAGTTCAAATAAGCGTGTGCATGACTTGGTGTGAAATATTATTATACAACCTTGCGACTCTTTCAAAGTCTCCTCTACAATTATATCGATTATATCCATTAGCAAAAACAAGAGCATCCTTAACAATTTTCTTTTGAGTCGATGGAAATGCTACATACTCGCAAAAGGTGAAAAATTATATGTGGAATATGAAACAAAAATGGAAATTTGTCTTAGGCTTCGTTCAAAATTTTTGAACCGGACTTCGTCGATATTGTTTCTCTGGAAGATTAGTTGGGTCTAGATCTTAACATGCAATAATTAAAATCGGAAAGAAAAAAACATACGTTATGCAAATAACAACATGTATCAATAATTAAGGACTTAATTAATTCTGCCATATTCTAAATCGAAAGATGATTCGACTTTACCTATTCATCAGTAAGATTGAACCTATAATCCAAACTAATATATATGAGTTTTCAAATGTTCTGTCACTGTTCACTTAGCTATTTAACTATCCTTTGACAATCATGGCCATCGAAGCTTCTAATATCATAGAAAAATGTTTATAAATCATAATAGATGTAGGATGCAAGCTAAGATTTTCTTTTAGTGTCTAGGATTTACCATTATTTAGGTAAATACTCTATCCGTTCCTAAAAGATGTATGTTCTAGAGAAAATTTTTATTTCTAAAAGATACTACATTTTTATATTTTTAAAATAATTTTTGTTAATTAATAATAAAAAATTGTAAAGTTTAAAAATTTTATTGGTTTAAAAATATAAAAATATAAAATTAAAAAAACTATGTATTAATAACTAAATTTTAATGTGTTTTATTAAAAACAGTTAAAATTATAAAACATCTATCATTTAAAAATGGAAGGGAGCATTAAATAGTAGTATATGAATGTTCCGCGGAAACCGGGTACTCCGGCCTAGTGGTAAAGCGCTCCCGGCTGGGAGATAGCGCTGCTGGGTTCGAAGCCCGGCCACCGGGGCTGGTTTAAATGCTAGAAAACGCGGGCGCCGTCGGCCTCAGGGGGATTAGTCTGANTAAAAAAAAAAAAAAAAAAAAAAAAAAAAAAAAAAAGAATGTTCCGCGGAACACAAATCTTTTTAGAAAGGCTCTAATTTGTACTTCTTTTTGACTTTCGTCTATTAGATTAGTTTGCGTTAAATATGTTACTAATTTAGGGTATATTCAGGTATGGACGAGGAAATGTCTCAGCCATTACCTGATTATCATTAACAGTCCCAAACGAAGGAAACAAACTGAAAGACGTACTTCTATTTACTGATAACCAGAAGATTATGTACTCAGACATAAATTAATATTTTAACGTACATATGTAACTCCAAATGTTGTGTTCACAGTGTTCACACTAAAATCTCCAAATCTATATGGTTGGGGAAATAAACTATGCGTAACAATTTGGAGTTAAATTTTAACGTTAATATGTAGATAAAGACATACATAATCGCCGCGTTAATTTTATAATAAATGCCGCGTAGTTTGTAATGGTTTCATTGACAATGGTAGCAACTTCTTTTGGTCGATACATGAAAACCTTTTTCACTACCTAAGTTTCATTGTGTGTGTGTTTTTTTTTTAATTAAGCCGGTGAACATTTAATTTTAGAGCTTTCTTAATCCCCTAAACTATATTTGTCAAGTGATTTTTCAAAAAAAATGTGACATGATATCATTAAAAACCACATATGTCATGCAATTAGACAACTTTTTATTTTCTTACCATATAATTAGGGTTCAGCAAAAGTTCTTATTATAAATTCTTACCATATATTCTTACCATATTTCAGCAAAAAAAATATCTTTTACCTTTTTTATTTAATTTTATATTATTAAAAATTTTAAAATCACATTAAGCATATGTTAAAAATAGATTTTTCATATATGTTATATTTTAAATTTTGTAAAATGTCTATAAATTACAAAAAATAGTAAAATTTCTATACCAAAAAATTTGTGGTCAATGGTTTATTTTTTTTGTTCAAACAAAGGACAATTGATCACAAATCGTATGAATATNATATATATATATTTAAATTAAATTATCTAATATATAAAAATATAAATATTTAATTTCAAAATTTTCATTGAAAAATTATTGAGATCTTAATATTATATATATATATATATATATATATGTAGATTGTTACAATCAAAAATATAGGCATGGACAAAAATTACTAGAAAAAGAAACCAAACTAAATATAATCTAAAAAATAGTACAAAACTTTAATATAAATTGGTTAGATATCTGAATGGCTTCAAAATTTTGATATCTAGAGAACTAATACGGAACCCGATCAAAACGAACCCGCAGATTCGAACCGGATCGAACTCACAATAAATCAAAACATAACTGAACCTAACTGTACTAAATGATATCCGAGTGTCCATCCCAAATCAAATGTAAAAAAGTTTAAGATAACAAAATATGTACTAATTGTAATATTTAACACATGGTGCAGGAAAACAACTTAATAGTTTTAAGTATATAAGACACCGATTATAAATAGGATTGTACGATAAACCGGGACTTCTAGCTCAGTTGGTAAAGGGTTCACAGCTGTGAGTACCGCCACCTGGGTTCGAATCCTGGCCACTAGGAAATTAACATTTTGGCATCGCTAGGGACAGAGGACCGACACGTGGCAACACGTGACTAGTCTGGACCACTTGTGGAGCCATGATACCTCTGTATAATTAAAAAAAAAAAAAAAGGATTGTACGATAGCTGACTAGCGGAAACATATTGCTAGGGGGCCTATTAGTAGTTTGTCCACCGTTCCCCGAAAAAAAATCAATACTAAAAATTTACTCTTACCTTGAAAATGAAGTTATATATTTCACCAGCGGGAGAAAACCTTTTGAAATTGAAGAAAATTATCTATATAACTATTATGATACGCATCATAGTGTTTTGTTTAACCCGAAGATATTCGAACCTATGGAAAAACTCAGACTGATCATATAAAAGAAGTGCCTATTGATAAACTTTCTTTCTAGATATTTACATGCGTCGAAAACAAATTTTTGTTTTCATGTAGATTTATAAGATAATGTGACTTAGTTTCTTGTAATAGGTGGACCAAACATGAAATATGTTAATATCTCAAATTTTTCTACTTACCACAAGATTTTGGATTCAATAGTTTTATTTTCTGATAGCTTAATGATAAGTTTTGAGTTGTATTAAAATAAAAGTTAGAAATAAAACAAAATAAAATAATAGGAACCAAGTTAATAAGTCAATAGAAACGCGTATTGGGTCATGTAATCATGTTATTTTATTTTTGACAAGTTGTGTTCTGTCTTACTTTTAGCGTCATATATTTATAAGTTTTACTTTAGCCCACCGAAAAACAGATCGTTAGAAATCCACTCTAGCATGTACTCTACCTAGCGAATGACTAGAAAAATGCATGCTCCAACCAATGTATTTCAATATTAGTAATACTTTTTTAGAAAATATTCTTTGAGTATCGAATGAATGGGCATTGCTTTTAGACATATTCATGAGAAACTCCATCTTACTTATCAATTTATGTCTATTTTAACATCTTAAAATATCAACTATATATAGTTTAAGCTATTAATATTATTTAGTTTAGATATCTGCTTTAGAGCTTTTGCCGATAAAATTGTTTTATGATTTATTAGTAATATTATCGTATTTATCGTATATGTATCTGTATACTCCTTTTGTTTCATAAAATTACAGTTCTGAGATTTTTATTTGTTTCGCTAAGATACCAGTTTTGTATTTTCAATGTAACTTTATAGATTTCTTACTTATTTTGTTAGTATTAGGTAAGACAACTACTACATATATACTAGAAAACTACTACATTTTTCCATTTATTCTATTTTAACTCGCCATTCTTCCCACCAGTGTTTTTACCAACCATTTGAAAGAAATGTTTTTTCACTTCTCCACGGTTGCACGTCTTTTCTTTACAATCAAATGCATTATATATTCCAATTGGGTTGCACGTCAAGGTAACACCAACTAATAGAATGTAGTTGAAAAATCAATGAATATATAAATGTAATGAAACATTTGGTTTTGAATCTGAATAAGTTATACAGTGAATCAGTGATGCAACTAGCAACCATAACAGTATAATTTAGTATATTAAAAAAAAAATAAACCGTATAAATCAAAAAGTATATCTAAAGAAGTTATGTCATCTCCTAAAATTTGAATCATGCTATAAGACTAAAACATAACTAATTCTCATAATAATGATTAAAAAGACAAGAACAACAAATCTACAACCTTAAGTAATTAATAAATGACAAAAAATAATCCATATTTCAAAACAATAAAATAAACTCAGAAACGTGGAAGGAAGACTTGACTTTGACTTTTATTAGAGAGAGATTTAAAAAACACGAATTCATTTTGACTTATTCATGTCTCTTCCGCGCATTAAAACCAAAATATTTCCAAAACTAAATTACACGAGAACACGCTTAGCTTCTTCTTCTTCTTCTTCTTAGCTCAATCAAAATCTGAGATTCAGAGACAACAGTCAGCGAAACCCAATCGAACGCCGCAGGATCGAAACCTTCTTCACCACGGTCTTCGATTTCTCTTCTCATTTACTAACAAGCTTTCCATGGGATGGTCACAAAGAAGTCTCAAAAGAGTAATCTTGGCGTGACCAAGTCCATGAACTTCTTTCACAAAATCTTTAAACCTTTCAAACGCAGCTCAAATCGAGGTAAATTCTCCTTCGATTCAACCCTTCTTCCTCTTTCTGTTAGTTTCCTAAAATTGACTCACTTCTTCTTCTTCTTCTCCAAAGGTATTGAAGACGAAATCGATAGAATCTCTGCTCAGGAACAGAAAGTTTTCACCTTTCAATCCCTAGTCTGCGCTACCAACGATTTCAACCCGACCCACAAACTCGGCGAAGGTGGGTTCGGACCCGTCTTCAAGGTAAACCAAACCTCTCAATTCAATTAGCCCAAAGACTGAAACTTTACTTTAGGGTTTAGTGTGTGTTTTGTGCTGATGAGGTTTTAAACCCTTTTTGTGTGTAATTAGGGAAGGTTACCTGACGGGAGAGACGTAGCAGTGAAGAAGCTATCTCAGGGTTCAAAGCAAGGCAACAATGAGTTTGTGAATGAGGCTAAGTTGTTATCTAAAGTCCAGCATCGTAATGTCGTTAATCTCTGGGGTTACTGCACGCACGGAGAGGATAAACTCTTGGTCTATGAGTATGTCGCAAACGAGAGTCTTGACAAGGTCCTCTTCAGTAAGTTCTCTTCTCATTTTTTGCTTTAATGATGATGTACTAGTGTGGAGATTTTGGTTTTAACTTGTTGCACTTTTGGATGTAGAATCCAATAGAAGATCAGAGATAGACTGGAAGCTTAGGTTTGAGATCATTACAGGCATTGCTCGAGGACTGCTCTATCTCCACGAAGACGCACCAGACTGCATCATCCACAGGGACATCAAGGCTGGCAACATTCTGCTGGATGACAAATGGGTTCCTAAGATTGCTGATTTTGGGATGGCTAGACTCTATCAGGAAGACGCTACACACGTCAACACTCGCATTGCCGGAACCAAGTATGATGCTCTATATCACTAATCCATTGTTACAAAAATATCATTTAATATAATGGTGACTAACATTCATCTATGTGTAGTGGTTATATGGCGCCGGAGTATGTAATGCAAGGTGTTCTATCGGTAAAAGCAGACGTATTCAGCTTTGGGGTTGTGGTTCTTGAGCTCATCAGTGGCCAGAAGAACTCTAGTTTTAGTATGAGACACGCTGACCAGACTCTTCTTGAATGGGTAAACCTCTTAGTCTCTCTCATGTTCCATATTGTTCCCAAGGTTGGACCGATGCTAAAGGAAAGACTTACACAGGCATATAAGCTATACAAGAAAGGAAGGACCATGGAGATACTAGACATGGAGATATCAGCTTCTGCTGATCCGGAACAAGTCAGACTCTGCGTTCAGATCGGCCTGCTCTGTGTTCAACGTGATCCCCGTAAGAGACCAACTATGAGACGGGTGTCTCTGCTTCTCTCGAGGAAACCAGGACATCTAGAAGAACCAGAGCATCCTGGTGTCACGGGATCTAGACACCGCCGCAGGACTAATCGTCCTTCAGGAGCATCCTCGGTTGGAACGTTTTCGACCACTGGATCGAGGACAGACTCGTTTGGTTCCAACTTGAACACAAACACTGGGTCCAGGTCCAACATAGGAACAGGTAGAGCTACTCCAGTGTCTTCTAGGACCCCGACTCCGACGAAGACTCACGCTACTAGAAGTGTTGGTGCTGCGAGCTCTAGCTCAGACCCTCATGGGAAGCGACCTATGAGTTATTAAAGTTGATAAATCTTGTTAAATATTTGATTGTAAATATTATATAGCGAGGGTTTTTTTTGGTTTGAAAAGTAAATTATTATTTTTGAGCTCTTGTAGTGGTTTTACTATTAGGACAGGATTTATAAATATTGTATGATCTTCATATGCAAAGAAAAGAGTTCATTCATTTGTTACAAATAATTATGATAACATTCATATTTTTTATCAGTCAAATAACCTGTTTATAACTTAGTTTTTTTATAATATCCAAAGTTTATTACTCAGACTGTTAAAAAAAACTCAAAATAATTAATTTCATCAAAATGAAATTATATTGTAACTTCTTAAAAAAGTTTCGTTTTATGACACAATATATTTGGCTTTTCTGTTCCATGATTACAATAACCATATCTATTAGTGATGTGTTTGAGGCATGTGTAGTTTGATTTTCAATTTTCATAGTTCTAATAAAAAAATGAGTAAGGTTCAGGGATTCTAAATATGGTTTGGCATAATTTCTCGTTATTCGATTACGTCCCCCATTTATTCAGTACTAGATAAGGACCCGTGCGTTGCACGAATTTCATCTGAAGTTTTAATTTCTCGACATCATAAAAATAATGAATTTTTTTTTCACATTAATTCTTGTATTTTTAAGTATATATCGGTGTAAGACTTATTACAATAATAATAATGTGTTTTCTTTTGATTGGTATTTTTATTTCAATAATCATGATGTTAAATAGCATATAACTTTTTTTTTAAAAAACTATTTCACTTTTAATTATTCTTTAAATAATATTAATCGAACTTTATTGAAACATATATAATCATAAATTTTCTATATTTTGTATATTTTTTAAGACAAAGAAAAAATAACGCAATTCAAAATATTAATGTTACACGATATCAATCAATATGTATTATTGATAGTCAGCTAAATATTAAATATATTGCTAGATAAACGTCTATATTGTTTTTTTTGTTCAAACATCTATATTGTTTACTTTAGCAATAATGTTGTGACTTTAACCTCTATTTCTATAGATTATATGCTATCGAAAATTTCTCGATATACAATATTTGTTAGAACACTATTGTTGTTATTTGTTCCTACTTTAAGAATCTGAAGTTTTGCAGTTGTAGTGAGTTTTAATAGTGCGACGTACAATTATTCATGAGTAAAGACTGGATTTGGCAAATATAGATCAACTTTGTTGAAGCTTTGATCTTAATTTTTATTGATAGTCATTGCATAGCAAATTCATATAGAGTATTGACGTTTTTCAGTTTTAAAGGCCATCTCGTATTTATTAGCATGAAACTTATTCTAAAAATGAAAAAAAAAACTATTTTCTCATATAAGTACTGATTATGATTTCCGTTTCAAAAATCTTTTTGCCTAAGCTAGTTATTAGTAACATTTTTTCCATTGCAAAGTTCCTTAGTAGCATGACTGAAACACTTATTCAAAGATCAGGTTTGTGATTTAGAATCCATAAAAATTTTAACATATTTAAAAATATATGTGATATAAAATATGTTGATTTGCTACTTTTTCTTTGTCGTTGTCACTATCAAAACTCAAGTAGTCGTTTTGATCACCGCAGAAAAAGTTAACATATAGTTAGTTATTCACTTCTTGCGCTATTTCATTTTTTAAAGTAAATATTATTCACTCGATGAGATAAGCATAATCGTAAATAAAAGTAATAAATTGACATTAACTTATCTAAAACGCACACACACACATGCATGATAGTAGGCATGTTAACTTACACATAAGCATAACAGCTACATTAACTTACTTACAACAACATAAAATCTATATGTACAAACGCCTAAATATAATAGTGGTTTTCTCAAAAAAAAATAATAACTATAGCATAATAAAGTCTGACAGCATGAAAAAATATCAACACCAATTTAAGAAAAAAGAAGAACATGCAAAAATCAGATAACCTAGTTTTTCTTCAACATGTGACACAAAAAAAACATACAAAGATGCGAAAGAACATACAGAAAAACTCACCAAATATGAGAATGGACAGAATATGAGAGAGCTAAAGCCTATAAATGATGTGAATAATTGTATTACCCTTTGGTTTATGGTTTTTAAACAGAAAATTAACAATTTAGTTTGGAAAGTTGATTATTTGAATAATTATGCTACAAATATTTTTACTAAAGTAAAATTACTATCAAATAATATTTTACAATTGTATTTTGTTTAGGATTTTAAAATGAAATTTAGAAAGGAAATTGATTATTTGAATAATTATTCTACAAATCATTTTTTAGGATTTGAAGAAAGGAAAACTACTTTTTAATTTTTTTTAAGAAATTCTTATTTTATGATTTTAGAAAAGAACAGTTACTATCAAATAATTCTATCAGTAATGTTTTAAAAATATCATTTATTTAGGATTTTAGAAAATGAAAATTAGTATTAAATAAATTATTTTACAAATATTTTTTATTTTGATTTTTTTAAATGAAAATGTCAAGAAAATTATTTTAAATAATTTTTTATTTTTTTTAAAAAAACAATAATCTTTATTACTATCAAAACATATTTTATAATTATCATCTATTTAGGATTTTGAAAAAGGAAAATTAGCATTAAATTAATTTTTAAAAACAAATTCTTATTTTATGATTTTAAAAAAAGAACAGTTATTATCAAATTATCCTATCAAAAATGTTTTACAATTATCATTTATTTAGGATTTTAGAAAAGTAAAATTAGTATTAAATAAATTATTTTACAAATATTTTTTTCTTATGAATTTGTTAAAAATGAAAATGTCGAGAAAATTACTTTTAAATCATTTTTTTTAAAAAAAACAATAATCGTTATAACCATCAAAAAAACTTTTATAATTATCATCTCTTTAGGATTTTGAAAAAGGAAAATTAGTATTAAATTAATTTTTTTTTAAAAAAAAAATTTGTATAGGATTTTTAAAAAGGAAATTTTCTATAAAAATACTATTTAATAGTTTGACACATGTCACAATCTTAAATATATAATTGACATGTGTCGTGGTCATGTAAATTAGTAACTTTAAAAACTAAGCTTTATATAATAAGATAGCATTAAATTTTTATGATTTTAGAAAAAAAAAGTTATTATCAAATTATCCTATCAAAAGTGTTTTACAATTATCATTTATTTAGGATTTTAGAAAAGTAAAATTAGTTTTAAATAAATTATTTTACAAATATTTTTTTCTTATGAATTTGTTAAAAATGAAAATGTCGAGAAAATTACTTTTAAATCATTTTTTTTAAAAAAAACAATAATCGTTATAACCATCAAAAAAACTTTTATAATTATCATCTCTTTAGGATTTTGAAAAAGGAAAATTAGTATTAAATTCTTATTTTTTTAAATATTTTTTTGTATAGGATTTTTAAAAAGAAAATTTTCTAGAAAAATACTATTTAATAGTTTGACACATGTCACAATCTTAAATATATAATTGACATGTGTCGCGATCATGTTAATTAGTAACTTTGAAAACTAAGCTTTATATAATAAGATTCGACTTGAAAAAAAAGTAAGTACCCCTTTTTTTTATCAAAGAAAAAAAGTAAGTACCTATTAACATTAAATAGAACAATAAATATCTAACTTTTTAATTATAAGTAGAAGTCAAATATTAGATTTCATTATTTTTATAACTATTTAACTCAATTACTTGCTATTCCCTTTTATACAAATTATACTTAATATTTATTAAATATATGTTAACATTTATGTATTTATAAACAAAATTAGATATAAATGTAAATATTTATGTTACTATAAACAACACTCATTAGAAATTTGTGATTAAATATTTATTAAAATTTTGAGATCAAATAATTTAATTTTCAACCTAAAATATATTGTATTTTGAGTTTTAAATATTTAAATTCAAATATATATTTAAGTAATCAAAGTATTTTAGATTTAAATAATAAATTAAAACAAGTAAAGATACAAATCAAGTAACTTATAAGTATTCAAAAAAATTACAAGTATTTGGTATGAAAATTTCTGGTTTAGATATTTCTAAAGACTAGAGTCCTTATCATTACAAGCCAAACACTCCTCCCAGTTTAGGAATTATCCCTTGTTCTTTAATTTGCATATGTTTTGTCTTTTACAAGGCTTTTGCCTCAGCCAAGAATAATGATTTTTTTGAGCTAACCATCAATTTCTTATTTACATAAAATCAATGGGTTAGGCTGTAGCTTTCTCTTATATATATGTAAACATTTGACTGCTTCTCTTGGCTCGATATACAATCAATGGGTTATTTTAATTTATATTGTTAAAACATAAACTTCCGCCGAATTTACATAAAAAATTTATAACCAATATATCTATTACAAACACAAATTTATACCAAGAATAAAATGATTAGTAGCATATTTTTTAAGCTACAATCATTACTGTTAAAAAATAAAGAATAATTAATTTTCATTAAATTTTGAAATTATGATATAATTTAAAACAAATTTTTTCGTTTATAATATTTTCATCACGTGATTACAGAACCATATCTATTGGTGGCATACTGGCATGTTTTATTGGATAACCTCGAATGGTTTTTATTTATAACTAAAATGTACGCATGAGACTAACCAAAAAGAGAGATACACAACCTGGAGTGGTATCGCTAGAGAGTTGAGACTAAAGGCATGTATGTGTGTAATTTTATTTTCATAGTTCTTGTAAAAAGATGAGTCAAGGTTCACGGGTTCTAAATTTGTTTTAAAAGAAAAAGAATGCAGGTTATCATTACGATCCAACCACTCCTCCCAGTTTAGGCATCCTTCCTTTGTTCTTTTTGCATATTTTTTGTCTTTTACTAGGCTTTTGCCTCCACCAAGACTAATGATTTTAGCTAACCATCAATTTCTTAGGTACATAAATGTACACATTTGACTGTTTCGCTTGGATCGATATTCAAAGTTTAGAGTTAGTGTAGAATTTGCAGTTGATATAAATCCTAGAACGATTTTGTATTCGTATGCATCTTTTGGTGAAATTACAACCCTGTTTTAGAGATTTTCCATTGGAAGAAAAATAGAAGTGGATTAAACAATAGCATTACAAAAGAAAAAAAAACGTATATTTAATGATCATATTATGAATGTAGACTTGCTACGTATATTCGTTTTATGGAGTTGGCTCAATCTTAGACTTCAACTAGTAATTTGTTTTTGAAATTCAAGGCTTTTAGATTCACCATTTCTCCCGGTTCTTGCAGTTTTTGGAAAATTTATTCTCTAAAATAGCCTTTCATATACAAAAACTTTGAACATGAGATATAAAGAAATCAACTCTTTTGTACTGCCACTAAATCACTAACACGTTTGTATCAACTAGTGCTGGTTGCAGACTTGCGGTTGAATGTGGTTCAAAGCATGGACTTCTGCATACCTCAATTGTTGGATAATGGATGTCGAAAGATAAGTTACTACTATGCAAATATCAGACGAAGTAAACTTAAGAACTTTAATTGTTGTGATATATCATAAATTAATAACTATATTAAATTACATTTGGCAGTACGTATCTATTAATAATAGGAATCCTAATTAATTCGAAAGGGTTTGTGTTTTTATAGGTATCTCAGATCTTGTGAAAATTGCGATTATTCGTTAAAAAGTTGTGTCTCTTCTTTACGAAAAGATACGACTACTTAAATGGTTGTGTCTTTTCATCGTTAAAAGTTGCAACTGTTTAAATTGAAAAATTGCGACTGTTCGTTAAAAAGTTACGTCTCTTCTTTATGAAAAGATGCGACTAGCTTAAATGTTGTGAAAAATTGCGAGTGTTCGTTAAAAAGTTGCGTCTCTTCTTTATGAAAAGATGCGACTACTTAAATTGAAAATATGTGACTTTTCAAAGAGAGCTTTTCAAAATCTATAAATAGTCTATGTTTATACACTTCTGACACCAAAATTTTCGCAAATCTAATTGTTAGTAAAATGGTGAAAAAAATAGTTTTACATAGTTACTTGGTTACAAATTTTTTGAAAATGTTTAAATGAAACGTTGTCAACAAAAAATATTAGGAAGAGTTTTACGTGTTTGGATGGCAAAAAATCCTAAACGGAACAATAAAATTATTAGTCTTAATTTTCTTCTACTAGATGAAAATGTTTGATTTTATGTTTTTTTTTTTATATTTTGAGAAGTAGATTGTTGTATAATTATATGTTTTTTTTTTTGCAGAATGATACAATTGTTGGTTCTATTAATAGTAAATATATCCAACAATTTGAAGAGTATCTAGATGAGGGAAACATTTTACTGATCACTGATTTTGAAGTTTGGAAATCATCAGATAATTATAAAATAACAAACCATCGGTTTCAATTACGAATCAATGATCAATCAAAAATTGAGATTATCAATGATCCACAACTTTGATTGATTTTGAGAAATTTGAATTTCTTAATTATGATCAATTTCGATTGTTAGCCAATTCAAATAAACAATCTAACGGTTGTTTTATACATTTTTAATAAATATATTTGTATTATTTTATTAAGTAATGTTTATATCATATAACAGATGTAATAGGTGTTATAAAAGAAAGAGAGCTCTTGAATAGAGATGATATGGATATGAATTCAAAAGTAGTTATTGACATTATAATATAATGATGAGTATTGACACTTTTTTTTAAGGAAATTAGTATCTTACAATAATATTGACATGAAAAATTAATGTTCTGATTAATAAATTACAGTGGGAGTAAAGTACGTCTCACTATCTGGAGTGAACAAGTTACTAATTATATTAAGGGAATAGGCCAAAAAAATTAGAGAGGTTTAATTATTATAGTAACGAGTGTCACTCCTAAATTATATTCTGGTAAATTGAAATGTATTATTGATTTTATTATAGTAAATGCATCTGTTAAAGATTACTAACTAACAACACTGTAGGGTATTTATATCTGAATACAACATCCGCTTCGAAAATTAAATTTGATGACCCAATAAATGCCATCGATGATTTCAAACAAAGGTAAATTTTTATTTTATTAATAATCACTAATTTTAACTTGTGGATATAACTAATACATATAAAAATATATAAGAACACTCCCGAAATAGAAGGCAATATTCTTAATGGAAGAAGTTCTGTGAACTTAAGTCAACATACATTTATCACAATCTCCAAACTTATTGATATTCTTTCAGGAGAATTTGAACAGGTATAAATAAATACAATTATATTATAAAAATACAATTACTAAATTAATTTATACGGTAAAAAGAATAATATTTATTAATCTTTATAAATGATAGTTACTAAAATACTTTAAAATAATATATTAATTTAAAATACAATTATAAGGGTGTGTGTTTTTGTAAGTAGCTTAAATCTTGCAAAAAAATACGATTGTTCGTTAAAAGGATGTGTCTATTCTTTAAGAAAAGATGCGACTACTTAAAAGGTCGTGTCTCTTCTTCGATAAAAGTTGCAACTGTTTAAATTGAAAGAGTGTGTGTTTTTATAGGTAACTTAAATCTTGTGAAAAATTGCGATTGTTCATTAAAAATTTGTGTCTTTTCTTTATGAAAAGATGCGACTACGTAAAAGGCTGTGTCTCTTCTTTGATAAAAGTTGCAACTGTTTAAATTGAAAAGATGTGACTTTTCAAAGAGGGCTTTTCAAAATCTATAAATAGTTTATGTTTATACACTTCTGAAAGTAAAATTTTCGTTAATCTAATTGATAGTAAAATGGTGAAAAAAATAGTTTTATGAAGTTACTTGGTTATAAATTTTTTGAAGACGTTAAATTGAAACATTATCAACAAAAAAATAGTAGGAAGAGTTTTACATGTTTGGATGGCCAAAAATCCTAAACGGAACAATTAAATTATTAGTCTTAATTTTCTTCTACTAGATGAAAATGTTTGTTTGTATGTCGTTTTTATCTTAAGAGAAGTAGATTGTTGTATAATAGCAATATCAATTAATGTGAAGATTTGTATTTTTTTAATTTAAGAGTTTTGAAAAATGTCACAAGAAGTTGCATCATTTTGTTTGTATACAGTTACAACTTTCTAAACTTGTAAATAACTGTTTTAACTGAATTGTTGATGTATTTGTTAGTTTTTTATTTTAAAATTTTGTATTTATTTTTATTATGAAAAGGTGCATATAATAGTTACGAACATTGATATGAAATGTTGTATCAATTACTTGTGTCTTTTCAG
>OVBX01003709.1:0-16183 GCA_900406325.1 Erucastrum elatum | reverse complement strand
TATATATCATTAGCTGATACACGAATTATTAACCGTTGCATGATTCGTTAGTTGTTACAAAGAAATTAATTATAATTGATAAGATGTCACAACATAGTTTAATTAACTGCTACACAGTTTAGTGACCGATATCTAATTTGTTAGCTAATACGTTTGTTGGATACATAGCTTATTAATTGATAAGTGGACTAGTTAACGAACCATGTATATGCTAACAAATAAAGTATATGCAACAAATCATGTTATCTGTTAAGTATAGTTTTCCTAATAAACAAGTTATGCACTAACATTTTATATAACGTCTAAGCGAAAATATTAGAACGAATTGCACATTCACAAGTTGCTGAAACCCTGCAATCAATCGTGGTTTCTAATTCCAATGTTTTATGAGGAGATTCATATATTAGGGATGGTGTTAAGGATGAGATGAGGAAAAGAAGGAGGTGAACAGAGGTTGGTGCCAGAACGAGCTAATACATAATGTTGAGGACTTAACTATGTAGACTTCTTTCTCTCGCATCACTTCCACCTGCAAAACTTTTCTGTAACTGTTGAAGTAATTTTTGAGGGGATTCTGGTCGGTGAAACAGAGAAACAGAGCTGTGAAAATTAAAGTTTGAATTTTTAAAATCAGGTTTCAGAAATGAGAAAAAGAAGAAAATAGTTTTCTGAAAAGGTAAACAATAGAATAAAAAGAATAGTAAGATTTATGTAAGAATTGTTTTGGATGAAGATTAGATGAAGAAAAAGGAAGAAGAAGAAGAAGAAGAAGAAAATGGAATATGATCAGTTTCCAAAAAAAAAAAGATGGAATATGAACAGAGTTAAGATTTTTCAAAAAAAAAAAAAGAGTTAAGATCGATGAAAAGAAATAAAGATGACGCTAAGATGAGTGTAGGGGCAGTACTGGAAGATCAAGTAAGAAAAGCTACAGGGATATGGAGTTTTAAGCGCGTGAGGGTATTTACCTAATATTAGTTGATGTTGTGTATATTCAGCCAATTATCTCTACTAAAAACTTATTATTGGTCGAATGAAGCAACTTTTTTTATTTATTCACATCAAAATGAATGAAATAAATTGTTGTGACCAAAATCAAATTCTTAATAAATATTTAAACTATTTCATGTCAAACTAAAAGAAATATCTTGTAGTCAAACTAATTCATAGATATTAGTTTGGTTTCATCTTCTGATCGTCTCTATGAAAATAAAACTATTGACATGTATTTACGTAATGTGTCTAGTTTGAATCGTCAAAGGCAGAGTCAATACAACAAAAAAGTTCACCATGAGTTATGAATTGATTTTTATATAAATTTGGAAGGATCTCTACTATATAAAAGCCACTAATTTCTTGGATTCTAAGAGGTGACACATAGGCAAAAATATTCTCAACCAGTTATTTTGCCATGTCATCACAGACTGGCCTCACACCAAAAACTCATTCATAAAAGTTAATCTGTAATGGCCCAATCTTCTCTTACGTGGTCCAATCCTAATATAATACTAGCCCTTTCCCGTCCCTAATGAGTCTCTCATCTCTGTCGTCGCCGATTCTCTTAGACTCTCTAACTCCTCCGGCTTTAACGCTTCAGGAGATACTGATGGAACTTTAAAGTTCGTCAATAAATCTTCGATTTAAGATGTTGTGTAACTCTCCACATCCCACCTCTGGCTCAGTGATATGTATGCCTCTTCAAGAAACTCTATTCACTCATTCAGATGAAATGCATCCCAGATCTCTACATTCTCTTTTCAGACTATATATACCCATCAATCTTTTGCTTAGATCCTTTACCATGGGCAAAAAAAACGACAGTCATCACCAGGCAAGCTCCTTCTCCTCTTTTCTTCAGTCAGGTTTCACCAGGACCAGGCGATTCTAAGTTGCAGTTTAGGCTACGTTTTTTTGATTATTACCAGAACTGAACTGTTTGTTTTTTGCTTTATATATCTATCTATTTAGTCTCTTATCACTTTTTCTCATCCATATATTTATTAGAGTCAGTCTGAAATATCACAACATACTTATAAGATATTAAACTGAATTAATTATTTTTCTCTGATCTCTAGGTTACTGTCGCTCAGGGGTTCATCGCTCAAAACCGTGTCAACCGATATTAATGTGGGAGCATCTACACTCTGACAAACTTCTTTGTATCCAACAGCAAGGTGATGTGCGTGTTGCTGATCAGAAGAGAAGGACAGAGACGGAATTCACAGATTCTACAAATAAAGTCGATGTTGTTCTCTCCAGAGGTTAACCACCTGCTGAACACATTGTCATATATAGGCTGTTTTGTAAAGTTTTGAAAGGCATTTTTGTGTGTAAAAATGATGGTTTATTCAGTGTTTTAGCTTAATAGGTCTACTATTGATTTGTAAGAGAGAAGTCCACGATTGGATTCACGGTCCATGTTGACGCCAAGATCTGCCAGATGAGTGATATGAGTTGTACGAGTGCCTCAGCTTCAAGTAAAACAACATCCAACATACATCTTAGTTGATCCTGTAAATCTTATTTCCTTCATCTGATCCAGTATTCCGTAAGTGGGAGCAACCATAACAAATAGAGTGTTGGGATTAGAGATTATAGGGAAAGAAAGAAGTGACCAGAGAATGTTGTTTGTGCGAGTTCTCTTCAGTCATTACTACATCAAAAAAATATCTGTGCTGTATGAACTAATTTATTGTTTCATTGCAGTGCCCGACATGTCAGATCTCTTCTAAGCTCAACGTTTTGAATCCAACGGAGCTCCTAGGTAGACCACTACGTCATTCTCAGGACCTTTATATTAAAAAAATCTTCAGAGACTATGTATTTTCAGAATCTCAAAGTACTCATTTCCGTATGACGAATTGAATTTGCAGATATTCCAATGCTTAGCCACCATGCCTATTGACCTGGAGTGCTATATCTGCCACGGTGTACAATTTTGACTGTCTTTATAGCAATGACAGAGACTATGTGAGCGAAGGTACATCATTTGATCTTTTTACTCATCATTTTCATGTTTTATATGCGACAATACAACATACAAATAGTTTTGTTTCAGTACCGTTTCAGGCAGTATCATTTTCATGTTTTTTACTCTAACCTTGATCTATACAATCTAATTACTCAAGTGTCACTAATAAATAATAAATGTCTTATGCAAATTTTTATTGGGCAAGTATATGGATTCAGACAAAAGGTTCTAGCACGTGGTTTATGCTTGTGTGTGAACACAAATTGCCGAGGAAAATGAGCGTCAAAGAAGGTGATAATGTGAGATGTTTGTATGAGTTACTCTAAATCTTTTCTGTTATATCTGGTTTAGATTTGGCAGATTGTAAAACTTTGTCTGTTTTTTTCGACGCAGATGGCTTTCTCAAAATCTGGAACAAGGAAGTGTTTACCATTCAATGATCTGCAAATTAACTACTAATGGAAGAAACACGTTTTCGTCTCTGAAACAATTACACAAGATCTTTCTCACTCTCACTTTTTCCCTTTAAAATTTTGGTAATTTGTTTTCTGCGTTTGTTAATTGTGGTAAACTGTGTTCCTATCGTCTTTGTTTTTGGATTAGTAACTAGCATTGCCACTTCTAAACTAATACCTGTCATATTTTATGTGGGTTATATATCTTATACATCATGAAGTGTTCAAAAAAAAGGTATTGACATCATGAAGTGTTCAAAAAAAAAGTATTGACATCGTGTTTATTAGCAGTACCAAAAATTATATTTAAGTTTATCATTCTCATCTGTCCATAAAAACTAATATTAATATGAATATGTGTTGATGTTTTAGTGACAACTTTTCTTCCAGATGTGCATGTAAGTTTCCCAACCTGCTTGAATTTTATTGTTTTAGTTGAATATTTTATTTTTATAAATGTCACCTATTTAAAAATAGCAAATGTTCTTCGCTATACTGAAAAAAAATTGTTGAGGAGAACAAGGCTTCATTAATTTTTACAGTAAAACAAATACAAAGTAGATTTTTGTCATTTAAAAAAAAAGACGAAGTAGAACCATTGTATGTACATAGTAGAAAACCCTAAAGTTGGTACTACTAATAAATTGAAAGCATTCACGAATACGACCGTTTAACATACAATTAGCTAAAATGTAAAATTGATATGCAAACAACTATCAAGAAATAAAAAATGCGTAGTAATCAAATCAATTTAAAAATAACATTTTAACTAAAAAGTTTATCAAAATAAAAAAATATATTAGAAATATAGACAATGAGATTAAAATATGTTTGACACATAAAATCATGTTCGGAGTTACATCTATTACACTAAACGAAATAAATATTTATATTCAAATAGAGCTTGAATTCACATACTCCACGGTAAAAATAGCAATACATAACAACCAATAAATAATAACTAAAAAATAATATTAACAAATACAAGAGTAAAAACACACATAATTCATAAGTAACTTTATTATAAATCATAACACCCACTAATAAAATAAATATAAAATTTAAATAGATTGAAAATAAATTGATTAATACAATCTATTGAAAGAGATATTAGAAATCAATAATTTTGATATTTTCCCTAATCAACAAAAATATTACTAACCTCTTACAAATTTAGAAAAAAATATAGTATGGTAATCTGCGCGTAGCGCGGACACGAACCTAGNAAATTTGGAAGGATATAATATAAATTTGGAATTCATATTTTAACCCTGAAGTACTTTCATAACATCATTTGCTCTGGACTCGATCCCTCTGAGATACTCGATCAAGATTCGCTGCTCGTATGAACCTCCATCCTGGTAGGGCCATCAACGTTACAATTGCTAAGTGTGAGGAATTTAGAGAGACATTGTTGTGTTCTTTCAGAAGAGACATTACATAAAACAAGTTTCATGTTGCTTACAGTTCGAATCAGCGTGCGCTCAACTCGTTTCTTTATAACAGCAGATAGCTCATCAGGTGTTACTTCACCTTTCCCGAGTGTTAACCCTTCTAAGAAAATCTTGTTCCATTGTTCCTCGGGAGCTGCAAAGAAATAAACCAAATGTGAAACTTCTTTGCGTCTGACTACAATGGAAAATAAGGTTGCAGGATAGACCTTTGATCAGAGTTTCCAGAAACTGCTCCGCCTTTACAACTTCATTCCCTGTGATCGGATGCAAACGTGATGAGATTCTGTTTGTGGATGATGCAAGCTTAGAGTGAGCGAGTGGCTTTTCAGAATTGAGCAACATAGTATGTACCTTTCTTAGCGTAGCTACGCTTGGAGAGGACCGTAGCAGCATAGAGTTGAAGAACTTTCTGCAGCATAGCCGCAAGCCCTGGTTTGTCTTTATCTTCTTTTGCCTGAAAACAACCTTCAGCCTCTCAAACAATCACAAAAATACATAAAGGAGAAGACCTTTACAAGAATCAGAGCAACTTTACCTGCCGTAGCTGAGCACTAACTTCTGAAAGAAACCCTTCGTCTAGTTGACCTTCTTTTTCCCGTTGTATCATTTCCTGTTTAGTACATTGATATCATCACTACCTTGTATACAAATATACAATACATAAGTGGTGGATGTTGAACATTTCTTGGTCAAGGAAAGTGAAGTACGAGTATACCTTTTCCATTTGATTGATGGCATCAGGATCTCTGGGAGGCCATGAGATTTCTTCCACTCCTTCCACAGCAGGTCTTAATATCCCTTTCAGAACATCAGTAGACGATTCTATCTTTTCCTACATGGATACAATAAACTCTCAGTCAACTAAACAAAACTGGATATGTAAGGCAATGAAAAAATAAAAGAAAGAGAAAAAAAACCTGAGTCTTATTAACAACGCAGTCAACTATAGTCATTACACTTGCAGCTAACTCCTCATAGTCTTTCTGCAAGAGACATTAGCCAAAGAAGAGAGCTTTTGAAAATCTGCTTGATCATTAAAATAATAATAAAGAACAATAGAAACNCTTATTAACAACGCAGTCAACTATAGTCATTACACTTGCAGCTAACTCCTCATAGTCTTTCTGCAAGAGACATTAGCCAAAGAAAAAAAAAAAGAGAGCTTGAAAAAATCTGCTTGATCATTGACATAATAATAAAGAAGAATAGAAAAGCTTCTTGCCTTGTCATCATCTGATACGCAAGTATCAGACCTGGCAGCTAGTCTAAGCCAAAAAGCTTCATCGAAGGCAAGAATGTTTTCAACAACAAGCTTCTCAAGCTATTCACAAGATAAAAAAAAAAACTCAAATCACTTCAAGAAAAGAAAAGATTTCAATAGAGTTTAATGACATAAACTGCCACAGACTAACTTCTCTAGAGTTAGCATCTTTAAGAGCATCAATCATCCGATCGAGTTCAACAGTCTTCTTAAACGCTCCTTCTGAGGCTCCTCCTCCCTTGACTGCAGCACACATCAAATGTCTCCTGCTTTCTAAAACNTAGTCTAAGCCAAAAAGCTTCATCGAAGGCAAGAATGTTTTCAACAACAAGCTTCTCAAGCTGTTCATAAGATTTAAAAAAAAAAAACTCAAAATCACTTCAAGAAAAGAAAAGATTTCAATTGAGTTCAATGACATAAACTGCCACAGACTAACTTCTCTAGAGTTAGCATCTTTAAGAGCATCTATCATCCGATCGAGTTCAACAGTCTTCTTAAACGCTCCTTCTTCAGCTCCTCCTCCCTTGACTGCTGCACACATCAAATGTCTCCTGCTTTCTAAAACGATTCAATCAATATCTACACTACATTACACTAAACAATCGAAAATCAAAAACTATTTTACAATCACCTTCGTTTCAAATCAACTCCAGAAAGCAGAGAAATCTTCCACAGACGGGAAGATACTAAAACCCTAGAACCCAGTCTCCAACGCGACCGACTCTGTTTGGATACAATAAAACGGAGGAATAAAGTCGAATTATTCTCTAATATTCGCTGAAATGATAACAGAGAGATCACCTGGGGGAGTTGATGATGATGAGAATCGCAAGAGGATAAGCATTGAACAGAGGATATTGCCGCCATTGAAGTGAAGTGAGAGCNAGAGAGATCACCTGGGGGAGTTGATGATGATGAGAATCGCAAGAGGATAAGCATTGAACAGAAGATATTGCCGCCATTGAAGTGAAGTGAAAGCTTCTCTCTCAGCACGACCGTTCAAACTCTCTGTTACTATCCTCCTCGTCGGGCAGAGGACATAACACGTGTTTGCATTGTTTTGGGCTCACGTGATCTCTTATCCATTACCCGGCCCAAATATTTACTCTTCAAGTTCATTAAGTCTGTGTTTTTTATTTATCTTGGTTAAAAATGATAATACAAATGTCTAAGTTATCAGATGATACTTGTTCTAAAATAAGAGTTACCAGAAGATTACAAAGTTAGTTGACAGAATTTAGAACAAAAATTATTGCAGAAGCATATATGTACATCGTTAATTGAAAATGAGAACAGAGAAATGAAAATGATGATGCTTCCCAAAATCAAAACTAAAAATATATAACCATATTATAGTTTAGTAAAAAAAATTTATATAACCATGTTTGTTTGACAAAAAAAAAACATACTTGTTTTCTTTTCTCCAAGTTCGATCTTTTCTGATGCAAAATGTGTGTTTGTTTTGTAAATCTTGGCTTAAGTCATACTTACACTCCACATTTTAAAACTCAATACTTCTATTAAACAAAATTATGTTTCTATAAATTGATACTAACCATCAGAATTAAAAAAGAGAGAGAAATAGTTGAAATCTTCTGTTTGAACATCATCAATAGAAAAAATGATATAATAATAGACTTCAAGGGTGCTGCTTGAGTATCTCAGCTCTTCATGATGAGAAGAGAGAATTTTTTGTGGGTGATGTTATGTTTACTTGAGTTACTAGTGACCACGATTTATGTAGAGACACTATTCTAATTTGGTGGACATGATTGATAGCCGATCTTTGTTTGCGAGCTAGTCTCATGCCGCCTTCTAAAAACAGGATTTCAGTACATCCTATATCTTCAAAGCCAAAATCATTTGCGCTTTAAAGTTTCATTAGATTTTGCACATCTTACTTTTACTTCTTTTTGGTAACAATCTTACTTTTACCTTTCACACGTATGCATTTTCTTTTGACTTCCTTAATTAAGACACACACAGTAGAGAGGAAATGTACAAAAAAAACTTGATCAACTAGGAAATGTACAAATTAATTCAATTTTCAAAGACTATTTGTAGTGGTAAAAGGAGTTTCTGTTATAAAACAAAATCTATACATATACTTACTCTTTTTTCTTAGCATGATCAGGCGTGATGTTATTATGTTTTCTCTTTTGCGTTCCATTTTCTATAGAACGACATATACCAACGACTGAAAGACACAAAATAAAAACCGAAAAGCATTCAAGCCTGTAAAATATTAGCAAACAAACAGGCTTCGACACTTATTAGCTCTCTTCACCACCTGCAAAATCACATAGAATCGCATGTTCAAAGCGTGTTAATCTTGTTGAACTAAATAATTCTGGGTGTTATTGATTTGTGATGGTGGAACATAACTAAATTACCCTGTGCTCAAGAGAGAGAGAGAGGATAGACTTGTTAGGAGTCAAGAGGGAAAGGCGAACAGGCGATCGGAGATATTGGTGCGGCAGATTGGGCACTCGGAGCAAGCAAGTGAACAACATTTACAAACTGTGTCAAAAAGAAAGGCAGATATTAGTGTACTAATAATATTTGTTGATGAAGATAGGATCCCCAGGGGAATAATGAGGGAGGGAATCAGACTTACGGCAGAAGTGACGGCAAGGGAGGAGGATCGTGGCTGTTGGCGCCTCGAAACAAACTTTACAGACATGTGAGTTTGCGTCTGCGTTGGCAGCTGCAGCCGCCTGAGATTTCATCTCTTTCTCCTTCATTTCTTGCATTCTTGCCTGTTATGTAAAACAAAAAGCATTTAATGCAGCACCAAAAAACATTTGAAAGCACAGATGCCTACCGCAGACTGTGTAGTATGCTTATACACAGCTAATAATACTGAAAGAAAATACAAGGAAAATCTGCAAAGGTACCTTAAGACGAGCAACGAGTGGTTCCTCCTTTGGTGTCTCTTCAGGCTTGGCAACTATAACTTCTTCAGGTGCAATCAACACTTGTCTCTCTTTCAAGATCCCATTGTTTTCACTCTCATTCTCTAAATCTGTAGGTTCGTCTTCCATTGCAGACTCAGTGATGCGAGGTTCGTTACTCTTTGGCCCGGACAAAACCCCACCATTTGCTTTCTTCAACTTGGCAACAAGCACCCACATGTTGGCTAAATCGTTTTCCAAAGCCTCTTCTCTTCTCTTTGCTTCTTCCGCCTTTTTCCTATACTCTTCTTCCATGCATTGTTTTTCAGCTAACGTGGCCTCAAGAACTGCTTCTCGCTGTTTCCTCGCCTGCAGTTCCATTTTTAGATCTTCTTGGTTGAGATTCCACGAGTCTGTTATCCTTGCCTTTCTCCCTGGTCTTGTCCCATTGCGATTTGCCACACTGTTCATGGAGTTATTGTTACGCGTCTGAGCTGCCGCCGCTAAGTCTCTTGCAGCTACTAATTCTTTTTCCAGCTTTGAGTTTTGAAGCGAGAGCTTTGTTACTTCATCAGCTAGATTTTTCAGCTCAATCGCAGCTGCGGAGGCCAATTCCTTAGCGTACGAAGCTTCTTCAGATAGTTTTTGATTATGCACTCGTAATCCACTCGCCTCTTCCACACTCTGCACATGCTCTAACTTCAACTTTTCGTTCTCAATCTCCTGAAGTATAAAAACATCAACCAATATAACCAGAGGTCCAGAAAACCTATTATCTTTTGTGCTTTTTCACAACCTCCTAACGACTGGTGCAGACATTTATCAGGCATATTTGTGAGCATCTGCAATAGTAAATTTGACAAGAGGGTCTAGGATTTAGATAAATTACCTGATATTGTACTTTCTTTTTCAGCTCGTCTACATACTCTTCACTGACAGCATTACCAGAACAAGAGGGTGAGGGCTTCTGACTCGATTGCCTTTGCTCTAGAAGGCGCACTTTCTCGTGTAATTCATTGTTCTCAGTACACTGCAGTTGTTAGAGCAGGAGTTAATAAACAATGATGACTGAGATTATACCCAGAAAAAATGCTAAGAAGGATGTGGCAGTGACTTAGGAGTAACCTTTTTCTCTAGTTGTTCTTGGAGAATACGATTATCTGCTGATATGATCTGATCCACAAGTAGAACACAATTAAATATACATTGACTATAAGCAATCTTCATTTTCGCTATAAAACAAGACGTTTCATTCCAGAGAAGACACATATGTACCTCTAGCTCAAAGTTCTTCTCATTGCATTGTGTCATCAATCTCATAACTTTCTGGAAACAACAAAAAAAAATACCTTTAGCTGATCCACATTGTGCCCACACCTTAACAGGATAAATGATATTTGATGATCGGATGTGGAGATTCGATTACCTGTTGCATCTCAACCAATGATGCATTAGCAATTGAAGCTTCACCACTCTCAGTTATTCGTTGTTCCAAAGACCTCATTTGTGTTTGTTTTTCTTGAATTTCTCTTTCTAGACTCTGGATCTGCATGCAGATCTTTGTTAGATTCTACACTTACACATTGCTGAACCGCTATTAAAGTTTACGAAAGGGCAAATGCCTTTTTTCTAGTGGGGTCAGAATTAGGAAAAACGTAATCCTACTGCTATATTGAATTCTAGAAATACAAAGAAGAATCGTTACTTGGGGTTTTGAGTTTTCTGGATCATTTACGGACTGATCCACCAAACGCTTTAGGGTGCTTTTGCTGAAAGCTATCTCCCCAGCAAGCATCTTAACCTGTTCGACAAGAAGGTCCATTTCATCCGGACTCATGCAACCCTACAATAGCCACAACTATTAGCTGTCATTTCCTGGCAAGTGCACATAGAGAATATCACACTCATAAATAAAATTTTAAAATGATTGCATGCGACCCTGAATCATGAAACACCCTTGCCCATAAGCTATAACTTATTGATTTTGAGAAGAAGAATACATAAAACTTCTAGTAAACAAAAACAGATGTAAAAATATATACGACAAGTATCCCAAACTCACTTGAGATAATTCTGCACCAAAACCAACCGGAGAATTTTCATCCTTCAACTTGCTGGAAGACCGCCGGTGCTTAAGGCCTGAAGAAGCATCTGATACAAGAGACAGAGTCGAAGATGGAGACGCCAGATTATCACCATCCAAGAGCAGAGAGTCCAACTTCTGAGAGCAAAAAGAACAAAAAACGAGTCATTCTGGTATAAAACATCTTGTGCATTGAGGTACCGACATAACTAGTAGGTAAAGGAACATAGTGGTAATCTGATTTGAACGGACAGCTTACATCATCTTTACCAACAGAAATGCTGCGCTGGTGATTGGGTGCATCACCTATATATCCGGGAATGGAACTCTTGGTAGAGACGAGTATGAGCTTTGTCAGCTTTTGTATTCTACTCATTAGAGCTGCTTTAGCTTCTTCTTCTTCCTCCAATCTGGATTGCATTTTCACTTGACCTTCTTGCAACTGTTTAATGTATAGGTAGTTCTATTAGTTTACCAAATATGAATAAATTTAAATAGTCATGTAATATCAAGGTCTGGGGGAGGTCAGAACCTGCTGCCTTAGGCTCAATAACTCCTCGTGACTGACACCAACAAGCACACCCCTTCTTAACTGTTCAAGCTCTACTTTAAGGGTCGAGATTTCTTTCTGGTATTTCTTAATCAGTGACTTCTCATCTATAATCTGTTTTTAAGAGGAAAAGAAAAGAAAAAAAAACAAGAATAATTAACTCGGGTTTAGGTGATACCTAGAGAGAAGCCAACATAAACAAACGACTAAGAAATAACCTTATTGCGTGAGGCATTAATTTCTATTCTCTTTGCCCTGCTGGCAAACTTCAATGTATTATGAGTTTCCTCAGTACTGCTTGACGCAGGAGTAACTGTACATATGAGCTATAAAAATTTAAGGAAATAAAACTGAATTAGCTCCTCTCATTGTAATTTTGAATTATCATCAGCGTGCAGCTAATAGGAGATTAGCCAGTATAAACAAACTAACATTGCCTTAACTATGTTGTTGGAGACATCACAATTAAACAATACGAAAATCAACCGTGGACCGTGGTGAATGGGAAATATTCACCAGATACAGAAGAGTCGTACCGATACATGCCCATGCCCGCTCAATGAAGATTGCAGGAGTCGAGTTAGCTTAGAGTCCCGAAACGGGACATGAGTTGTTTTGCCTTCAGTTAGTTTTCCAATTACCTACATGTTGAAACCATCCAAGATAGCTATAATCATAACATCCTTAAAATTCATCTTAATGGATAGGTAACTAAAGATTCTATCTTTGACATATATACACACAAAAAAAATGAGAAGAGAATTCTCAGAAATAGAGGCATTGATCATAAGGATACACTAGCATCACTAGATCATGCACTGAAGAATACATTTAACAAGAATTCTCTTCCATAGGTCTGGAAGTCTCTTGCTAAGCCTCTAGTGCACCAAATCGGATGTGGTAGCAACCCATCATCGGAAAGAAATAATAGATTAAAAAAGCTCAAGCTGAAAGAGAGAAACCTACAGTTCCAAGAGTCAGAAGACTCTTGTTGATGAATGAACCCTCTTTCCTCCTTAGTCCAGTTGTCTCAGTTTTGGAACTCTCAGACCCAGCTAAGTCAATCAAATTCTAGGCAAGAAAGAGACACTGTGAGAGAACTGTCTAAAAGACGAGTGATTTTATGCAATGACAGAAAAAAAAAACCCTTACTAGCTGAGAAAAAATAACTCCATCATATTGATCTCCATGAGCACTACTTTCAATCATCTGCAGACAAACAATAAATGAACCTTAAAATGCATTGCAATGACAACTGTAAAAGATCATTAGAATTAGGAATAAAACATGGGATGCTCGCTAGATCGAAGATGTACCAGTGTAAATATTGTGTGACTTCTGCTGCTCAGCAAATTGAAATTATTTGAGCCAACATGACGATGTTCTGCCGTTATAGATCAAAACAATAGTAAGGAAAGGCAAAAAGAGTATCTACTAGAGCGAAAACATGATTTGGAAGTAATTCTTCTAATTACCTTCCCCAGCTGCAATGAAAGATAGCGCATGACCTGGAGATAAAACAACTTCTTCCTTGATACCCTCAACGTACGTGCCCTAGAAACAATATCCACTCCAGATCAAACCAAGATTCATAAAAGAAACAGTATGGACGCAACATGAAGAACTCATCATATGTTTTCATCGTTCTAGTCCTTGCCAGAAAGAAAATATGAAATCAGACAAACAAGCAAATGCTTGCTCTTGTTTGAAAGACAGTTGTATTTGCCTCGTGTGTATGAGAGCGAGGGAAAGGTTAAAACCTGGGAATCCTCTCTTATGCGTAAATTTTGCCCGGTTGGATCCAGTAAATCATTTATCACCTGATAAAAGAACAAAAGTAAAATAAGTTGCCGATACATGGACAATTGGACATATAAGAACGTTCTCCAAAAACCAAAGACGTGTAGAGTTATAGGAGAAGTTACTTAAACAAGAGGAGATATTCTTCTAAGTGAGGAAAATATGAAACTATATCTGAAGCTAAAAGTCTTAACAAGAGGGTCTATCTAACGTGTCAGTAAATGATATTATATGAAGGATAGATTATTTCACATACCTCGTTGTATATTTCAAGATATGAAACACGGAGCAAGAACTCTCTTCCGGTAGTCTGCAATTAAAAATGATGTAAGAAACTAGCATATCTATCATTGCACGAAAAGGTTCATGAAGAACAGTAAAATCAGTAGAGGACCAAATAGGTTATTACTAGAACAAGATCACTTACTTCCTGGATGATACTGAACACGTCTTTTATTGCTAATGGTATGATTCCAGGAAAGTCTTGATCACCCTGAGCATATTGCAGTTTGCAAAGAAAGCGAATTGTCATCATGTATAATATCAACATGTAAATCTAAACCTCAGGTTGTTTAACGGAAATCCAAGATGCACATGATCATCAGATGATTTAACAGAAGATAATTTTGGTCAATCTTAAATCAAAATAACCTTATCAAACATTTTTAGCAACTTTAATCCAGGTCACCCTGTCTTTGTATAATATCTTTTGCAACATATAGGAAACAAACCACACTGAAAGAACTTACATGCATTGTATGCGTCTTTCCACTGCTTGTAACACCATAAGCGAAAACGGTACCTGTCAAGTTGCACAACACAGTCTCAGAAACTTCCCTGCAAGTAATGCTACTAGCACAAGTCCAATTTAATTGTTAATGCAGCTATACTCCTTACCATTAACACCTTCCATAGCTGCTTTGACAACAGGTTTTGCAGCTACGTCATAGACCTCTATAGTCGTCGCTTGTGGTCCAAAAACTTTATCTGCAATCAACACATTTGGAAAAAAAAAACGTTTACAGAATCAACCAAGGCTACTAGAAAACCCTAATCAATGAACATTAAATGAATAAATTGAATATAATCTCCCCAATAAATTCATTAAGAGTACCGAATGCGTAAGCTGTGAGGGGATTGTACTCGTTCCTGACCATGTTATCCGCGTCAGGATACCAAGCTATTTCATCTCCTCTTTGATACTCCCTCTCACTGCAAATCAAAACAAAACAATTGACCGAGTTTCATTTCGTAAAAATTGAGTCAAACTAGATCTGCAATTGAGGGGGCCCAGATCTGGCGTACCTCATCGGACGAAATCTAACGGTGACGGAGATGCTATGGCGGTCAGAGGTAGTTGGCTCGCTAATCAACTCATCCGATGAGTACGGGACGGGCGATGGAGGTTTATAGTTTCCGGAGCCAACGGCGATGAGTCCGGGATCGGAGACGGTGCGACTAGTCGCCATAGATCGGGATCCGCTTACGCCGGCGGAATTGTAGATTGTGGAAGCGGATGTGGTGGAAGAAGAGCGGGGTAAGAGACGGTTGTTCATGTGCGATGAACAAGTCGATGAAGCCGAGGAGTAAGGACTCGGAGGTCTTGAACGGCTCCTTGTTCTAGATGAGGATGAAGCCATGGAGTAATTAACTCGTTTGAAACTCGGATTCGGAATCGGGCGAAAATTGAGGAAGAAGAAAGAATCAAATCAAAAACGTCCAAATGTGAAGATGCAGGGAATGTGTCAGTGGAAGCTCACATGGCTGGGGTCAGAATAAAGCATTATGCTCTCTTCCTCTTCTCTCTCTCCTCTCTACTTTTCCATTGTTGAGCTATGTGATTGTGAGAAAGAGATTGTGAGACCACAAGAGAGAGAGAGAGGAGAGCGATTGTTTCGTCTTCTTCACGCGATGGTGGTGAAGAGAGAGTGCTCGTTTGAAAGATATTTTTTTTTACAGATTTTGAATTTCTGATTTAATAAAAAAAAGTATTATAATTAACTGCGTGCTGACGTGGCTATCGCTCAGAGACCAGTTTGGAGGTTTGAAAATTGAACGTGGTCGAGTGATTTAAAAATAACCGCGAACCGGGTCAAAAAAGGTAATCGAAATAAAGACCGAAGGAGCCAAACGAGCGGGAAGAAAGATGGGTCAGTAAAAATAATGTTTTTTTTCTTTTTTAACCCTCTGATTCATTAGAATATTTTGTTCCGGTTCAACCTAACCGATCAGAATCAAAATCGACAGTAAAAATCTAAAATAAATATTGTGACACCATATATTGGCATTCTATTAACACATAAATACATATAGGCCTCGGCACATATCAGATATCCGGATTTTTTAAGATATTTGTGATTTGCTTCGTATGTTACGGATATCTAATTTTTGTATTTGCTTTGCTTCGGAGAAATACGGATATTCGGAAAAATGGATATCCGGAAAATAATTAGATATTTGCGGATACTTGCGGATATCTCATATGTTTTGTTTAATACAAATAATCTTAAAATTTTGATGCATATTTGTTTTGTATAATATATATTTTACGTGATATATATAGATAAAAATGAAAAGAATTAGTAAATCTACATATTTTGTAAAAAATATAAACTTAGTTAACAATTCTAATAATTCAAAATTTAAGAAAAAATTATAATTATCATAAAATATTTTTTTTTCTTTTATGTACTACTTTTATATAAGTAATAATGT